>SNQJ01S0071337.1:88199-102697 GCA_010110895.2 Picea sitchensis | reverse complement strand
TTGTCTTCAGGGCCTACATGTACAATTCACTTTGTCATCTTCAAAAATTCATTTCTCCTCAACCATGAGGATCCACGTGACGTGCCACATACCACCGGAAACAACATGATGTATACTATCCATACATGGGTTTTGTATCTTCATGTTCATTTTCCTTCATGTCCAAATAACTTCATCAATCTTGTGGTCCAAAACCCATGACTAGGGTTGACATCAATGACAACAACCAATCTTCCAACAATAATAGTGATGAGACTGGTAAGCTATTGATAAACACTGTATCACTGTAATAAGTCTCAATTAACAAAGTTTTTATAATCAGGGTGGTAGGGAGGTGCTAGGGAGGACTGGTGTCCTCAAAGTTTCAAGTGGGTGCTTGAAAACAGGGAGTTGTAGCTTCCATCCAGTTGTAGCCAGAAAAACCAGGGTGGCAGGGTGGTGCAAGGGAGAACTATTGTTCTCTGTTATACAGGTTGGGGCGTGTGTGACTAGAAGTTGGTGCTTCCATCCAGTTGGTTCTGGAACATTCAGGGAGTGGGTGCTTCCTTCTAGTGGGTGCTAGAGAAACAAGAGAGTTGGTGCTCTCATTAAGTTGCTTCTTGTAAAATAGAGGTTGTAGCCTCAAGAGGAGTTGGAGCCCATAAGATTGATAATGTAAAGAAAATAAAGATTACTTATCATATCAAGAAGAAGAGGTTTCTCCCTTTGTGGGTTTCCTCAGGAAATATCTGTCTCTATATATTTCATATGTGTGATTGATGTTTAATATTCTATTGCTTACTTCCCTGCATCATTGTGATCATCATTGAGTGTTCTGAAAAGAGTTTAAAATGAGCATAATCATTTAAGCACAGTAACAACTAATTCACCCCCTCTCTCAGTTGTCCAACAACAATTACATGATTGAATAACATCAGATCACCACGTCACCTCCATTTCACCTCCACTCATCCCACTCACTACTCTCACTCCTCTCACCACCTGACACATGTCCTCCATTAACCACAACGCTGATCTCCATCGGAGGTGGCTCACTTCTCCAGATCAATGGTACTTATTGCAACTCAGACCCCCCCGACCATTCTACCTTTAACGGTGTGGGGGGTCCGAGTAAGTAGTTTTCACACTGAGGGCCCTACCTAATGTGGAGGCTCCTCAAGAACTCAGACCCCCCCTCTCTCTAATCTGCTTACCGCCTATCCCCCCCTCCAAGTTCCTCCCAGGTTGTTTTTCAATACCGCCCCCTCTCGCCTTTCGCCACCTGTTCTTCACTACACGTTGCCAACTCCATACTCTCGATACCTCCATCGTATTCACACCTCCTCTCACTTTGACATCTTTCTTCACACGTCATCTACCCTTGTATCCATTCATCCTGTCTCCCTATTGGATGATCACCTCTATGTCTCCCCTCATGTCTGATGGGTTGACAACCATTCGAGCAAAGCTATTTCACAGGTACATATGGTAGTTGATGGGGTCAATACAGTGTGCTTGGCTTCCAAAAGCTCAGGCATAAATAGAGAGCTAAGTCTCAGTCACAGGTCGACACAGATTAGTTCCAGAAACACTTCAGCAAGCTCTTCTCATGCAACTGGTTATCTCCAGTGGCCTCCAACAGTTCGCAGACATGTCATCATTCAACATAGAACTCTTCTTAGTCACTTTGAGGCCTATTTTCGGCCACTCAGTTCCTCCAGCACATGCATCAGTTCTGTCACAGAGACAGTAGTAGTTTTATTTGATTAAGTCCATCATTTTCCTAGATTAGATGCAAGAGTGGTTTTTTGTGTGTGATAAGAACCACTCTTGTTGATTAAGTCTAGTGTCTTAGTGAAGTTAACTATTTGATTTACAAACAGTTCCCTAAATTGAGGTCTCAGTCCCCTAAGGACAAGAGCCTCTGCAACTCTTTTAAATAGTTAGTTTTTGGATATTGTAAAGGTTGGATTTTTTGAGTAAAGGATAGCAATACAACAGACTGGTTGGACCCATTTTACACATGGATTAAATCTCTCTACCTGGTGAACATATTCTTGATGATAGTGTTTCATTCAACTCTTCATGTGTTTTCATTCTTATCTTGAATATAGTTTTTTATTTGTGCAACGTACATTTCATTTCCTTTCAACTATTGTATGACTTGTTTTTACTGATATGCAACCTGTCAAACAACTAATGCTTTGGTGAAAATTTGTTTTCTAGAACCTTTGGGAGTCATTTTGTTTTGATACATGTTTGATGCCTTGAAATGATATTTTAAGTATTGAACTTCTTGCAGCATATTATTCGTTGAGTAGTTTGTTGTTTCCCTTTGTTTTCTATTATTTCACTAGTCTGTGATTAGTGTGTCATCAGCCAAGGATGGTCCTCATCCATATCGTTCTACCAACCCAACCTTTCCTTTGTCTTGATATAATAACCCTCTGACCAACCAACAAAAAGTTAAAAGAAGAAATCATTCTAAACTGATAGGTGGCCTAGATTTTCCCTTTAGCAGTCAGGTGCAGACCTTAGGACCAACATCTTTTGGCGCCATTGCCGGGGAACAGAGTAACGAAATATCTTTCCCTGGGAGAATGAAAATGATCATATTTGATTTTTGATGGTGAACAAAGACCAGACACATTCAAACTTCATATCATTCACCTAGCAACTCCATGGTTAAAGAATCTAGTGGCGACTCCATGGTTTTAAGAAGTCAGTTTCAGATGGAAGCCATATTGGCTCAGAGGCTTTCTCCTTTAAATTTCTCTATTGTTCCTGGTTTTCCAAATGTTGTTCCTACTATAGATGAGTGGGGTTATTTTTTGCCTAGATTTAGAGAACATAGAGATGAAAACCCTGTTGATCATTTGCTTGAGTTTCATGAACTCATGTATCAGTGGGGAATACATCATGAGGATGTACTAATGAAGATGGTCATGTACTCATTAGAGGGAGATGATCGAGAGTGGTATCGATCCTTGCCCCCTGCTAGCATGTCTTCCATGGAATAGTTCCATGCTGCATTCAGTAAGCATTGTAAAAGGTTTTTTCCAGCTGATTTACTTTTTGAGAACTATTGTGAAAAATTTGAATCTCATATTCGACAGTCACTTATTAGTTCTTCTAGTAGTGAAAGTAAAGGGGAATTTTCCATTGAGGAAGTGGAGGAAGATTCAGTTACATATGAGTCTTCTTCTGATCCTTTTATTCAAAAGGATGATGTTGGGAATTACATTAATGATGAAATTGATGATAACAAGGCCTTGGATACAATTGCATTATTCTAGGTGACTCAAATATTCGTTGTTATGATACATCTATTGTTATATGTTCTCATAAAGATTTGATTAACTGTGAGGAAAGTGATGTTGAAGGTCATGGGCATGTTTTTCCCCTTCCTTCTGAAATTGTTGAGCAACATGAAATTTATAAGTCTGAAGATGACATTCTGAAGCTAGAATATGGACAAGCCAACAATGCAGGAGACATACCCATTCATTTCAAACAACAAGATGAGAAGTATCAAGGGAGATTTGTTTCCATTTATGGTTGTGAATCACATGACTTTCATGAGTTGTTTCAACGAGGATAGGAGCAGCTCAGTCTTGTTTATAATGCAGATATCACACAAAAACAAATTTCTCCTCTCAACCAGTTGGAGGCTTTTCATGAGTTTCAAAATCCAATAGCGAGATGGATGGATTCTTATTTTTCCAGAATCCCAAAGTTTGAAAGGTTTACCATGATCATAATTTGCAACTGTAAGTACCAGATGCCTGCCAACTTTTTGTCATGTTTGATATATCCTCTTTGGATTATTATAAACAGTGACTTGCACATAGTTACGATTCTTAGTCAAATGTTTTCTTGGTTTCATTGGAAGTGGAATTACACATGATTGTTTTGGTTTTCAGATGAATAGAGTAGGTAGTAGGAGAATAAGCTCGTATTCCGAGCATTTGATTTTTAGTTCACAGATTGTTTTTCAGTATGTTGGTTTTCAATAGCTTGTTTGAATAAGATACTCCATAGCCCAACAAAGGCACTGGGGTTTAGTTGCATTTTCAAGTTTCAGTAAAGACTCCATAGCCCAACGTAGGCACTCAGGTGTAGTCTCAACTTTTAATTCAATAAAATGCATGGCTGAGAGATAGTAAAAGATACGCAGGGTTGAAAGATAGAAACAAGGGTAAGTGATGAAAGGTAAGAGAATTTATATAATCTCAAGGCACCGATTTACAGTTCTTAGCACCTCACAGGGACGAGCTATCCCTAGTTGGATCCAATGTTGTAACCTAGGTTTGCATCCCCTACCTCTCCTCTCTTTTTCCCTATGCCTTCATCAATTTTTCCTTTTTCTGGTTGGTTAATTCAGTTCCCACTACTCAGTGTCTTGGCCCTTATTCATTTTTTAGTCTTCGCGCATTTCCGTTTTTGTTTTTCTGGAAGGATAAAATACATGTCATATTTTTTTTGGAATGCTTATTATCACGTGCACCATTGATTGAGCTCATCGCAGATCTACCAAGACTTTTATATGCATAGGAAATGCCCGTGCACATGACGCAGCAAATCCATAGCACCAAATTTCAGGCTCAAACTGTGGGAATAGACAGGTTAATTTTCAACGGCAGAGATCCATCTGGTCAAATAGATCAACAAATCTCGTCCATTCGAGTTCCACAATTGCGTAGGTTTTAATATCAAGTTCGAAGTACTGAGTTCCCGAAGACTTGAATCCTTCGAAGAGCCAAAGAGCTGAAGTCCTAAGAACCTGACACGTCGCTTTGACAATTTTCCTTTGGGAGTTTTTTGAGCTTAACATTCATAAACTCCCGAACTCCCGAAGCCCGGATTTACAAAGAAAATATGGATCGTTCGTCGATCACAACACGCGACAACAAATAATTCACTTCGTGGATTTTCATCCAGGATATTTTCATGTCTGACATTCAAAAGTCCTGAAGAGACAAAGACCCAAAGTCCTGAAGTAAATCTAGACCATCCATTAGAGGGGACAAAGTGGCAACATATCTTTCACTTCAAAGATTTTCCTCTGGGAGATTTTTCACACTTCACATTTGAAACTCTCGAAACCTGAACTTCTGAAGAGAATCTGGACCGTTCATCCATCATGACACGTGGTGACAAATCATTCACTTCGGAGATTTTACTCTGAGAGATTTTTCATGTTTCACATTCAAAACACCCGAAGCCTGAAAGTTCGAAGTGAATTTGGACCATTGATCCCAAGTCAACAAGAACCGTCGACCCTTGCATCAGTTAAATATCACCCAAATCATATATCTTCATCAAATCAATGACCACGCTTCATTGCGGGGATGTAAACTGCTAGAGCATTAATTTTCCTAAGCAGTCCCACAATTGAAACCATGGTATTTTTGGAAGGGTGTGTGGCAACTTGTGGTGGATTGCGGGCCCAAAAGCAGTCTGAATCCAAACCACCCTCAATAGCTCCCGCAATCACGTTGTTATCCCTTGGTTATGGAAGGAAGCGAAGTACAAGGAAGAAAAGGTAAAAAGCGAGATTCGCAGGAGACACAATGATTGTCACTGGGTAGAAGTGAGCAAAAGAGCAGAAAAGATGGATCGAAGTGCGGAAACGCAAGCTGTTGGATGAGGAGATCGAGGATGATAGATTAACAAGGAATATGGACCGAGGATGACTCAGAAAGTGGAAAAATCCACCGTTGGATGCTTTGGAGCACCACGGGAGAAGGAAGGAAAGACATGCTGGCGAAGCCCAAAAAAAGTGGGTCAATTTGACCTAGGGTTTTAGACACCTAGGGTTTTGGTATTTAGGGTTTTGGCACCTAGGTTTCGACCTAAGGCCATCGATGAGGTATTGTAATGTATAAATAAAGGTCAAGAGGACCTGGGTCAAGTTGGTCATTGAGTATTGTATTGATCTAGTTCTATTATTGTGTGAGAGAGAGCCTTCTAGTATTGTAAGATCTTCAGCTATGTGTGAAGATCAAGTCCTGTAGCTGGGTGCGTAGGAAAGGGGAGAGAAATAGAGAGAAGAAAGAGAATCTGCTAGCTGAGAGCGTAGACAAGAACTATATGCTTTACCTTAATAAATCATAAGCATAGTTCTGTGGACGTAGCCCTAGAGAGAGGGTCAACCACATATACCTTATGTTGTGGATGTGTGATTGATGCTTTGATCTCTGTTGTTGTTATCTTGTTATTTGCATTGTTGTGTTAGATCAAATTTTTAACTGTGCAGAGTAGATCTAGCTTGATAAGTGATACGTGCATAATGTGTTGTTATTCTACTAGATCCACTTGATATTCCCCTTGTTGTAGACATATTTGTCCTACAAACCCCTCATAGTTGCTTCGGGTGAGACTGCATCTGCTTCGCAGGTGCTACCGAAAGGGCCAGTAGCTAGGGCTTTGTTGGTGCGCTCTTGGAGTGAACCCTAGGTCTGCCCCTGTGCCAACAAATGGTTCCATTTTCGGGATAGGAATCTGTGTAAGGGAATGTCAAGGTGGTCTCCATCGAAGACAAAGATTCAAAAGTGGATAGAGGATCAAGAGAGGGACTTTGTTGAAGCCCAGAACAAAAACCCTAAGCTGAGTACTGAAGATTGGCTACAAAGATACATATTCACCGACATTCACGAGATCTTCTTTGGAGGAATCTATCAAGAGTTATACGAGTGGTTGGATAGGTTATCCGATACCCAGATCGAGATCAGATCTAGACCTCCTGTGGTTTGGACACCAGCGCTGATCCAGAAGGTCAAGAGAGTTGACAACGTTGTATCCATAGCTGTAGATAATTAGTTTGATAGTACCATTGGAGGGTATATCACCAAATTTGCTGTTGACAGAAGAGAATCATATAGCCAGGCCGAGAGATACTTCTTCAAAGGACCCAGAGGAAAATTTTTACAATTTCTGAAGCTAAGAGTCAAGATTTTGTTGCATGAAACTAATGTCTTGAAAATATAGTAGTCTGGATGGATCTGAAAAGGCTAATGTTCATAAATTTAGACAGCGACAGAGACATAGAAGCTGGACATATGCGAAGTGGAAAAGTATTTAGAGGGGTTCACCTTGAGAACCTGTTTAAGAAAAACTACAGAGAAGGAGGTTTCTACAGTGGAGAAGAGGTGGATCTGATAGATGAAGAGCACTCAGAACCCCCTAGGGCAAAGGAAGAAGTAGTTGAAGAACTTCACCGAAATGAGCTAGAAACCTCAGGAACTGCACAGGCTATTGAAGTAAGTAATATAAATCCTCTTGTTGTTTCAATAGCACCAAGTAGCCAGAATAGCCAGAACCACTAGAATACTGTTACTAGCAATTCAGTCTATACTTAGACAGGAAGCCTAGGGAACTCTATGGCAGATGAGATGAGGCTCCCTATCTTTAGGGGAGATGGATCTGAGGATCCCAATCAAAACTGGCTCCTATGTGAGGCCGTGTGGAATATTAAAAGTATCACTGACAAAGCCATCAAGAGAACCCAGTTCAACACTACGCTAAGGGACCGTGCACTGAGCTGGTACATGAAACTTGTCCAAGGACTGGCACAGCCTAAGCCCCTGAACGAGATCAAGAATGTGCTGATTGCAGAGTTTAAAAAACCTAAGTCAGAATCATAATATATTACAGAGATAAAAGAGATCAAACAAAAGGTAGCAGAACCTGTTTGGGAGTTCGATCAGAGATTCATGACCCTAACAGGTCGATTAACTTTTTAGATCCCTGATGAATAGAACAAAGAATGGTTCATCATGGCATTGTTACCACACATCAGAGTCCCTCTAATGCAGCAGAAGATTGCATCACAAGCAGAATCTTTGGAGATCGCCATGAAGCTTGAATCAACACCTATGGGAGAATCTAGCTCAGGCATGAGCCAGATCTTGAGCCAGTTGACTAGTTTGTCTCTACAGGTCGAGGATATGAAGAAGGAAAAGGGGAAGGACAAAAGAGAAGATATTTGGTGCATAAGATGCAGATCTGAAGGCCATGATAAGGAACATTATCCCCTATTCCATGAGTATTTGACCTCAGGAGCGTCGATTCCCTTGAAGCAAGTCAACCTGCCCTGGTGCGATGTATGCAGAAATAAGCATTGCCTAGGTGAGTGATATTACATGAAAAAGTATGTTCAGACACCCACAAACCTATATTTCACATTCTATAAATCAATGGGGCACGATGATCGATATTGTAGATCTTACAATCTCATGCATGAAAGGTCGAGGAACATATACAAGATTCAAGGCGAAGTACAACAAGAAGGAAACACTCTGCAGTACAACTCTCCAAGGAGAGGAAACTTCAATCCTCGTGGTCGATACAGAGGATGAGGACAAGGAGGAGGCATGGGTAGAGGCTGAGTACAAATAATCTATTACAACTGAACATAGATAGGACATTTAGCGAGGGACTACCAGAACCCTTTCACAACCAGCAGTTATTGCAATTCTTTCGAGCATGTCATCAAGGACTGCCCTATGTTGTTGGCTAAGCTTCAATAAATATGAGGGTCTCAGCAGAACCCACAAATACAATTAATCAAAGCAGAAACTCGTGAAGCCGATCCTACAGTCTTTTTTATTACAAGAGGTGTTGCTATGGGATAGGATAGAGAAACCAATGAGAAGATTGTAGAAGATTCAGGAGTCATAAAAGCTACAGAAAAGATCTAGATTTTTGATGCAAAGAAAGAAAGGCAAATCTTCGAAGAGGCAAGGCAAGAATTCAAAGTGGATCAAGGGTCTTCTTGAAAAACACAACCAGAAATAAGAGAATATGGAATGCCTCACGCATTTGATCAGTCTGCTTCACCCAAAGAAGGAAAAGAGGTAAGTAAACCTGTCATCTTCTTATATATGTTTATAGAACTTCTTAATGATGGGAAAGCTATTCAAGAATTGCAAAATCTAGTTAAACAGTATGAGTTAGGAAAGATAGACACTTTACTGAATAAGTTAGTACACCAAATTGGTAAGAAGAGAAGGAAAAATAAAGAATTACACTTGAATGCTCAAATAGGAGAGTATGAGATATACTATGTGCTCCTCGACTTAGAGTCGGAGGTCAATGTCATGATGAAGCAAACTTGGGCACTAATGGGAAAACCGAAGTTGGTCTATTCCCCTATCAGGATTCGCATGGCCAATCAACAAGCTGTCAACCCATTTGGACGATTAGAGCATGTCCCAGTGGACATCGATGGAGTAAGAACCTTTGGAGATTTTGAGGTAATTGAAATTGTTGATGATAGCTGCCCTTACCCTGCATTACTAGGAATTGATTGGGCCTTTGACAATTCTACTGTTGTTGATCTAAAGAAAATATGCATGACATTTGAGAGAGATGGCCTTAGGGTCATCGCACCCTTAGATCCAAATGAGGGTCCACGATATACAGAGCCTATCAGAGAAGAAGACTACGCATAGGATTTGGAAAACATCTATAAATTAACAGCCAGACAACAGGATTATATCAACCCTACAGGTGATGGGAATATGAGCTAGCGAAGTGACAACACATGTTCATCAAACTTAGAAGAAGCACTTGAGAACTGGAAAAACCATATGTACGAAGTATCTACAAGAATATGTGCTAGGCTAACCAGAGAAGTTCGATGGATTGGCACAACAGTGAGTAATCTACCCACATTTGATGGGTTGAACCCCTTAGAGAACTTCTTATCAGAATTTGAGACAAGTGTACCAACACAACAGAGGCTATTGGAAATGGATGAGGCCATGAAATCCCCACTAGCAAGATGGTGGGGAATGTACAAAGGGAACATCACAGACTGGACACAATGTCAAACTTTGATGACAGCACGGTTCTCAGCACAAGCAATAAGCTGCGAAGTGAGGTACATAGGTCGAATTTTCCCAAAGGACCATGTGCAAAGATGCGAAGAGGCCTAAAGTGACATTCCTCGAGAGCAATGGGTGCACAGATTCATTAACACACTGGACACGATTCCTATCAACTGGTACCTTCAAGCGGAAATGCGCCTCGTCACTACAGATTGGGAAGGTATGATTCAAAATTTTGTAACCACCTTTTTGTTTGAAAGTGAATTTCCCTTAGTAGATCAAGCATTACAGATTGTGAGATAGAGGGTATTCGAAGAGGAATCTAGCCTCCCCATGGAATAGGAAGAGGATGAATGGACTGCGCCATTCCATAAATTACAAGGATGTTACAACATTAATGCCGACGATGATGATGATCCCAGGAAGGTAAACATCACTGAGACAGAAGGTAAAAGAGATGTGGAAGGACCAGGAGTGGAGATACCATTTATTGGTCAGCCAATTAAGATCAAAAAGGTAAACATTGGAACATAGGAGACACCAAAGCTTGCCAATGTTGGAGATTATTGGGATGCTGCTACCATTGACAAGATTACATAGTTATTACACGAATATCAGGACTTGTTCCTGACCAAGTTCACTGATATGAAGGGAATCAAAGGAACTATGGGAGAGATGAGAATACCTTTAAAACCATGTGTGAAGCCAGTCAAACAAAGACCGTACAGATTGAGCCCAAAATATAAGGAAAAAGTGAAGATTGAGCTTGACAGAATGTTACAAGTAGGGATTATTGAACCTGTCGAAGAGTCGGAGTGGATTAGCCCTATGGTGGTGCAAGACAAGAAGACAGGTGAGATCAGGATCTGTGTATATCTCAGGAAGCTAAATGATTCTTGTCTACATGATCCTTTCCCTACACCATTCACAGACGAAGTGTTGGATAATGTGGGAGGCCAAGAAGTATATTCTTTTACAGATGGGTTTTCAGGATACCATCAGATCTGTATCGCTAAGGAAGACCGTCATAAGACTATGTTTTCCATAGAGTGGGGATCCTATCAATATACAGTGATGCCATTTGGATTGAAGAATGCCCCAGCCATCTTTTCCAGGGTGGTGGTTGAAGCATTCAAAGAATTTCTGCATAAATTCTTAGAAGCATATTTTGATGACTGGATTGTGTTTAGTCTGTTGAAAAAACACATTGAATGTCTAAGGATAATGTTGGATAAATGCAGGCAGCGTCAAATTTCTTTAAATCTAAAGAAGTGCTTCTTCTTCTCGCCATTTGGAGTACTATTAGGTGATATTTTATGCAAGCAAGGATTGTTGGTTGACCTGTCTAAAATTGCAATTATAGTTGATCTTCCACCTCCTACTTCAGTCAAACAACTGTGCGCTATACTAGGCCATACTGGATATTACAGGAAATTTATTAAAGGCTATGCCCAAATCACAACACTAATGGAGAATATGTTGAAGATGGACTATCAGTTTGGCTAGACAGATGAATGCCAGCAGAGATTCGACATAGTAAAACAAAAGATGGTCACTGCGCCCATTCTGGTTTTCCTAGATTGGAACAAGGAGTTTCATGTGCATGTCGATGCGTCTTCTCTTGCATTAGGTGCAGTACTGGAACAACTAGGAGAAGGGGAGATTGATCATCCACTAGCATTCGCTAGCAAGAAGCTATCCATAGCTGAAGTTAATTACACCACTATAGAGAGAGAGGGACTAACCATGGTGTATGCGCTGCAAAAATTCCGCCACTACTTGTTGGGAGGACACTTTAAAATGTTTACTGATCACTCTGCACTAAAGTACCTAGTCAACAAGCCAATGTTGGGGGGGCAAATCTGCAGATGGCTTCTGTTGTTTCAAGAATATGATTTTGAGATCATAGTTAATCTAGGAAGAATGAACAAGGGCCTTGACCACTTGTTAAGGTTGGAACATGGAGAAGAACCCACCAGCTTAGAGGACACACTATCGGATGCACAACTACTCGCCACTAGAAATATTGATGACCAATTTACAGATATAGTCCAGTTCTTGTCAACAAGAATGGCACCAGGTGAGTATACAATTCCCCAGAAAAAACAACTAGTGGTGTGCACTGCAGACTTTTCACTGATCGCTGGTCATCTATACAAAAGGGGAACTGATGAGATACTAAGAAGATGCATTATGGAAACAGAGCACCTGATGATCCTCGCAAAATATCATGAAGGCATCGTAGGAGGACATTATGCAAGGAAAGCAACTGTGCAGAAGGTTCTACGAGCTGGCCTTTGGTGGCCTACATTACAAAAAGATGCTAAAGAGTATGCCAGAGCATGTGATGTATGCCAGCGAGTTGGAAAACCATCCTGAAGAGATGAAATTCCATTAGCACCACGGATGACCCTACAAGAATTTGAGAAGTAGGCCATTGACTTCGTGGGGCCTATAAACCCACCGGGAAAGCATATAGGAGAAAGGTACATTATTACTGCAACAAAATACTTAACTAGATGGGTTGAAGATAGAGAAGTCAAGGACTATAGTGCAACTACAACTGTGCATTTTATATTCGATGACATAATAACCAGGTTCAAATGCCCCAAGAACCTTATGAGTGATCAGGGCACACACTTCATCAATTAGATAGTTGAAGCCCTGACTGAAGAATTTGCAGTTCACCATCAAAAGAGTACACCTTACCATCCACAAGAAAATGGAATGGTTGAAGCATTCAATAAGATCTTGGAGACAACATTGACAAATGTTTGCAGTGTGAACATGAATGACTAGGATTTAAGAGTACCAGCAGTACTTTGGGCTTATAGAACCACTTGCAAGAAATTAACAATGCAGACTCCCTTCAAGTTGGTTTATGGTTTGGAAGTTGTTGTCCTGATGGAGTACTTGGTACCAAGATTAAGGATTGTTTTGTTCACAGACATGGATGCCACTAGCGCTACTCACGAAAGGCTTGCACATCTGGTTGAACTAGAAGAAGACAGACTCATTGCAGGATTCCACTAGCAAGTTCAAAAGGAATGAGAAAAACCCTACCATGACAGACACATCAAGAAGAAGATATTCAAGCAAGGTGACTTAGTGTTGATGTATGATAGTGAGTTTATCAAACACCCTGGAAAGTTCAGAACGCATTGGCTCGGACCATATGAGATCGCTTATGTCACAGAAGGAGGAGCTATGCAGCTGAAGACATTGAATGGAGAATGGAAAGAAGGATTGGTGAATGGGAGTCGGTTCAAGTTGTATTATGACAACCAGCTGCCTCACATCTCTAAGTAAAGGCATGAGGAAAAGGGTCCAGGTACCAGGTGCAGTTGAAACTGGGTACCAGACACAAAAAAGACAATATGCACAAGGATGGGAAGGAGGCATAAAGCAAAAAGAAAACGTTGCACCGCGCAGTCCAAAGTCGAAGTAAAATGGAAGGATCAGATCTGAAGTGCCTCAGGATGAGTCACAGGTGAGTGTTGGGGGCCTTTTGGCCCTTGGTTATGGAAGGAAGTGAAGTACAAGGAAGAAAAGGTAAAAAGCGAGCTTCGCGGGAGACATAGTGATGGTCACTGGGTCAAAGTGAGCAAAAGAGCGGAAAAGATGGAGCGAAGTGTGGAAAAGAAAGACATTGGATGAGGAGATCGAGGATGACATATCAGTAAGGAAGATGGATCGAGGATGACTCAAAAAGTGGAAAAATACACCGTTGGATGCTTTGGAGCACCGGGTGAGAAGGAAGGAAAGACATGCTGGTGAAGCCTGGAAAAAGTGGGTCAAGTTGACCTAGGGTTTTAGACACCTAGGGTTTTGGTATTTAGGGTTTTGGCACCTAGGTTTCGAACTAAGGCCATCAGTGAGGTATTGTAATGTATAAATAAAGGTCAAGAGGACCTGGGTCAAGTTGGTCATTGAGTATTGTATTGATCTAGTTCTATTATTGTGTGAGGGAATATTGTATTGAGAGAGAGGAGTGTTGAGAGAGAGAGCCTTCTGGTATTGTAAGATCTTCAACTATGTGCGAAGACCAAGTCCTGCAGTTGGGTGCATGGGAAAGGGGAGAGAAAGAGAGAGAAGAAAAAGAATCTGCTAGCTGAGAGTGCAAACAAGAGCTATATGCTTTACCTTAATAAATCATAAGCACAGTTCTGTCGACGTAGCTCTAGAGAGAGGGTGAACCATGTATACCTTGTGTTGTGGATGTGTGATTGATGCTTTGATCTCTGTTGATATTATCTTGTTATTTTCATTGCTGTGTTAGATCAGATCTATAACTATGCATAGTAGATCTAGCTTGATAAGTGATAGGTGCATAAAGTGTTGTTGTTATACTAGATCCAATTGATATTCACCTACTTGTAGACATCTTTGTCCTGCAACCCCCTCACAGTTGCTTCGGGTGAGACTACATCTGCTTCGTAGGTGTTGCCGAAAGGGCCAGTAGCTAGGGATTTGTTGGTGCGCTCTTGGAGTGAACCTTGGGTCTGCCCCTGTGACAACACATGTGCTTGAATGACATCAGATCACTGCATCACCTCCACTCATCCCACTCACTACTCTTGCTCCTCTCACCACCTGACACTTGTCCTCTGTTAACCCCCACGCTAATCTCCATCAGTAGTGGCCCACCTCTCCAGATCAATGTTCCTTATCACAACTCGTACCCCC
>SNQJ01S0071337.1:64354-88103 GCA_010110895.2 Picea sitchensis | reverse complement strand
TCCTGAGTTGTTTTTCAATACCACCCCCTCTCACCTTTCGCCACATGTTATTCACTACACGTCACCAAATCCATACTCTCGATACCTCCATCATATTCACACCTCCTCTCACTTTGACATCTATCTTCACTTGTCATCTACCCTCGTGTCCATTCATCTTGTCTCCCGATTGGATGCTCGCCTCCACGTCTCCTCTCATGTCCGATGGGAGGAAAACCATTCCAGCGAAGCTATTTCATAGGTACAGATGGTAGTTGATGGGGTCAATACAAAGTGCACTTGGATTCTGAAATCTCAGGCATAGACAAAGAGCTAAGTCTCAGTCACAGGTCGATGCAGATTAGTTCCAGAAACACTTCAGCAAGCTCTGCTCATGCAACTGGTTATCTCTAGTGGCCTCCAACAGTTTGCAGACATGTTGTCATTCAAAACAGAGCTCTTCTCTGTCACTCTGAGGCCTATTTTTGGCCACTCAATTCCTCCAACACATGCATCAGTTCTGTCATAGAGACAATAGTAGTTTTATTTGATTAAGTCCATCATTTTCCTAGATTAGATGCAATAGTGGTTTTCTGTGTGTGATAAGAACCACTCTTGCTGATTAAGTCCAGTGTCTTAGTGAAGTTAATTATTTTATTTATGAACAGTTCCCTAAATTGATGTCTCAGTCCCCTAAGGACGAGAGCCTCCACAACTCTTTTAAATAGTTAGTTTTTGGATATTGTAAAGGTCAGATTTTTTGAGGAAAGGATAGAAATACAACAGACTAGTTAGACCCGTTTTACACATGGATTAAATCTCTCTACCTGGTGAACATACTCTTGATGACAGTGTTTCGTTCAACTCTTCATGTGTTTTCATTCTTATCTTGAATACAGTTTTTGATTTGTGCAACATACATTTCATTTCCTTTCAGCTATTGTATGACTTATTTTTACTGATATGCAACCTGTCAAACAGCTAATGCTTTGGTGAAAATTTGTTTTATAAAACCTGTGGGATTTATTGTGTTTTGATACATGTTTGATGTCTTGAAATGATATTTTAAGTATTGAACTTCTTGCAGCAGATTATTCATTGAGTAGTTTGTTGTTTCCCTATGTTTTCTATTATTTCACTAGTTTGTCATTAGTGTGCCATCAGCCAAGGAGGGCCCTCATCCATATCAAATTACCAACCCAAACTTGCCTTTTTCTTGATAGAATAACCCTCTGATCAACCAACAAAAAGTTAAAATAAGCAATCATTCTAAACTGATAGGTAGCCTAGCTTTTCCCTTTAGCAGTCAAGTGCAGACCTTAGGACCAACATGATCTCTTATGTCTAGATCCTGCGTAGATTCTACAACGCCATTCCTCCTGATATTTTCAACTTCATGGTTAGAATCCGATCTCAACCATGATATTCTGACCAACAGGCCTGACCCATACTGGTCCGGTGTTTCAACCACAAGCTCTTATACCAATATGTAACACACCCCGCTACCCACAAGTCGGTGTACGTTGCATTCAAGCCCACCTTTGGAATTCTTTCTCTTACAGATACCTTTTTAAATTAATAAGGACGCATAAATTAAAAGATCTAATGACATGCACATCAATAACCATCAAGCATGCATATTCTAAAAATTCAATTAAACGATAAATAAATACACATCGGAATACATTCATATACAGATAAATAATACCATAATAGACAGCACTTATCTTTATAAAACAAGACACCAACTGGTTGCAGACCAAGGACGTTCCACCCGACTATAGACACTACTGCTCCAATTCTCAACAACAATGTCACCCCCGAGCCAGGGCTATGAATCCACAAGGACGGTTCCAGAGTGTTACTTGGTTTCCCGAACCAGCTAGCACTCAAGCTCTCACAGGCTTTCCCATCACTCACAACAATCCAAGTACCTAGCTCTCTTCTACCCAGTCTGCACCACCCAAGAGAATGGACCTCCACCCTTCTCTGCCAAGAAGTCCCTCAGGCAGTCCTTCTCCTTCCAGGGTTCCAACGCAATGGGTCCATAATCTCAATGTTGGAACTCTCAGGACTCCCAGCTATGAAAAAAGTTGGACACATGCCAATGAATCTCACAAATGCAGGCCTCAAGTCATGGTTGGATTAAACCAACAACCTCTACAACCAATGATACCATGGATTCTCTTCAGTAGTTCGTTTCCTTTCCCTAGCCAAGACACAAATGAGGAAGATGAATAAGTGATGGAAATGAATGGAGTGAGATCTCCACCCAAGGTGTGAAAACAATGAACAATCAATGAATGAATTCATGAGGGTAAGAATGGAATGAAAGAAGAAGTAAAGGAGAGAACGAGTCAACCCCTGAATCAGACTAGGGACAGGTTTAAGTATTTTTCGTGGGGAATAAAGAACCTCCTAGCCTCCCCCAAGAAGCTCACGTAACTGATCCACTCCCTTAGACAAAAGGGTAATTAAAATAGGAAATAAAAATTTATCCCCCCAAGCCCCCTCTCTTGTGGAATCATAGCCCCCTTATAACTCTAGTCCTTGTCTGTCTAGCAGCCAACGATGTATTTATTATTAATAATGATTAAAATATTACATTTCTTGGGCACACTAGCCTTTTAATAATTTTTTGGGAACTCTGGCCTCTCAGCATTGTAACAATACATTATTTAAAATGGGGGTTCAAAAACCAAGGTATTACAGGGGGCTCAAATGGCCTTGAAAAGATGTGGCTTATATAAATTTTGGGCACTCAAAGGGATGAGGGACAAGGTGAGGTTGCTTGGGATGATTTTGGATTACTAGGACCTTGAAAGTGAAAGCTTCAACTTCGATCGGAAGCCATTGACGATTGAAGTCAAGGATATAAACTTTTTGACTGGGTTATCGCGACAGGGTGAGGTGGTGAACCTCAAATCCTGGGGAGCTGGGAGAGGTATGAAAATAGAGGAGTTCATATGTTCTCATTATGTAGTAGGGACCCCGAAGGTCGGGAGTCAACTCCCCATCTGAGAGATAAACAATCTCAGTCTTAAGATTGTTGTCCTCATGTTGACAAGGATCACAGTATCGACTTTGTTGAACCAAGCATCGAGGCCGCTCATGTTCTATCTTGTAGAGTGTTTGAGATCCACAATACATGATTGGTGTACCTCACTACTGGATAATATGAAGAACCAGTTGACAGAGTGAAAATAGGGTAGCAAGAGGAACTTTGGGTTTACCTCTATCTTATGCAAATTTTTCTTCGAGCGGGTTCCAGGTTTGGGACCTACAGTCAATATTCTTCCGAGAGGACCTCGCGATCTAGCCATGGCATGGTGGAATGAGGTAATGAGACGACAGGGGGGAGGTAGGTTGCCCACACCCTGAAACTAGGATTTATTCTTCTGGTGGAGGTGACAAGTCATTTCTCTGGATGACTATCCCTATGAAAGGATCAACTTCGGGGGGGACCCTGACATGCCACTCCCACTAGGGACGACCTACGGGGACATAGGTGTTGGCCATTGACCAAGTTTTGAGGAATGCTTGGTCATATTTGATCGTTTTTGGTACTTCGACAGCTTGTCAAAGAGGAAGCGCCAAGCGAAGCAGAGATCACGGGATCTCGGCCCACTTTGGGTCCCTTTTGGGTTTTTGGGATAATGTAATGGGAAAGGGATGTCGACCACTGGGTTTACCCGTGTTTAGGCCCACTTTTGTAATGTATAAATAAGTATCTAGGTGATGTAAGAATATAGTGATCAGTAGTGATCAATAGCGATAAGATTAGTGCTCGAATTGATCTATGTGATTGAATTGCAGAGCTGAGTGAAAGTGTTGTAAGTGCTCAGTGCACAGATTGTAAGAAGGCTTTGTGCTAGATCTACTCGAGGAAGGCGGATCTGGTGAGTTGGTGGATGTAGCCCCAGGGTGGGGGTGAACCACATAAATCTATGTGTCATGCTTTGTGATGTTACTTTCATGTGTTTTCCTTCTCTTTCTAAGTGCTATGACATGTTTAGATATATTTACTTATGCTTTTTGCTTATTAGATGTGGATAGATGATATATTTGATGTGTATGTGGTTGCTAAGTGCTTGGTCTACTAGATCTGGTCTATTGTATGCTGCTAAGTGCTGAATTATCTTAGATCTAAGTATATAAAGCCTTTCCCTGTGTTATCTGCGAAGTGAGATAAGGGTTAATTCTAGGTGGACTATTGATGCTAAGTGCTTTGTTAAGTGTGTAATCACAGATCTGTGTCCCAGCTAAGGTTGCAGACACCTAAGTCCTGCAACCACCCCTGCATCTACCTCGGGTGAGACTTCATCTTCTTCGCAGGTGTTGCTGAAAGGGCCGGTAGTTAGGGTTTTGTTGGTGCACTGTTGTAGCGTTGAACCCTGGGTCTGCCCCTATGCCAACAAATTGTTTCGTTGTTGGGAACTGAAACTGTGATTGCTAGTAACTGAGAAAGAAAATATTTGTGCAAAGAATCATCCTGAAATTGTGGAGGCTCTGTGCCTTAGCGCGTAGTATTCTACTTGATCTGAAAATATCTATGCTAAAAGAAGAAGGTCAGATCTGGAGAAAGGAAGCAAGATTTGAATGCTTTGTTCTCTACGAAAGGTAAAAGTAGAATTTTCTAAGAAAAATAGGTTGCATCTACAGAAAAGAGGTAAGATATGTACGCTCTGTGATTTGATAAAGGTAAAGAATAGTTAAAAGTCTTAGATCTGAAATCTTTGTGCTCTATAGAAGTAAGATAAGTGGAAATTTTTGTTTCTGAAGCATGAATTTAGGTATGCTTGATAGATTTTTTCCTAGCTTGAAAACTAGGGCATTGTTAGATGAAAGAAAGTTTGATATGAATAGATCTGATAAGAATAATGATAGATATGTTATACCTATGCATAGAAAGAATGTTTGGACTAACAGATGGATGCAGGATCCTAGAAATATTTTTTTGCAGGCTAACTACCATGATCCTGGTGCATAGTACAGAAGAGGTTGGGGATCATTTAAGAGAAAGAGAGGATTAACCCTATGTTACAATTGCAGAAAACTGGGACATCTAGCTAAGGAGTTCCCTGGTGGAAGAATGAGTTGTCTCTGTTGCAAGGCTTTGGACCATGAAGTGTTGGACTGCCCTAGAATGATTGCTAAGCTTGAAAGAATAAATCTGAACAAAGAAAACCCTAAGGAAGATCCAGAAATAGCAGAACCCCAGAAAGAATCAGAAAAGATGTTACTGTAGATAAGAGAAACATTGAATGACCACTGACATGTTACATTATCAAAGATATTTAATGAAAAAGAGAAAATCGAAGTAAGAATAGGGGACTTCGACATTGATTGTGTTCTAGATGAGGAAACACAGGTGAATGTTATGTCAGAAAAAACTTGGGAAGCTATAGGAAGACCTGATATGATCCATTCACTAAGTGGAATAAGGTTATTCAGAGGAAAATTGGTAAACCTATGTGGAAGGCTCACTCAGATATCTATGAATGTTAATGGAACTTTGATAGAGGAAGATTTTGAGATCATCAAATTTATTGAGGACAACGCCCCGTTTACTATGTTACTTGGAAATCCTTGGATTGAAAGAGATCAAGATAGAAAGAAGGAAGAAGAAAAAGTGTTAGAAAAACAGAGACAAGAGTTAAAAGACTTCATGACCAGAAGGATCGTGCAGTTGATTGAAGAACAAGAGAACAAATCAAAGTTATATCACACTAGGAATCCAGATGTCAAAGTTATTAGAACACCAAAGGACTCACAAAAGACTGAAGTCTCTATCATAGATAAAGAAGAGATGTTATCCCTAAACCCTAAGAAAGAACCTCAGCAGCGTGAAGTGACTATACCCACAAAAGATAGGAATCATAATGGAAAAAGATGGACCGAGTTGAAGATTACTGGGAAGAAGGCTAGAAAGTTAAGTAAGAAGAGGGTGAAGATTGAAAAACTACAGGAGAGTCCAAACGGAACATCGCAGAAAGAAAAATTAGAGAATTTGAACTTCGTCAAGATATCAGGATAGCAACCTATGGCACTTCGCCATGGCGAAGTGATATAGCTGTTGGAGGCAATATATCCGTTCGACTGTCACTCTGAATGGGTCGGAAAGCATTTATGGGTTACTACTAGACCGTTGGACAACGACAGAATGGATAGAACAGAGTTAATGGATGCTCCATACCCGTTGCAAGCAGGTCATTGTCGAATTTCTTATTTAGCCCGTCGCACCATCCCAAAAGAACACTTTTTCCAACTGAGAATTCGAAGCCCGCAGAACTAGTGATTGTTTACAGTGATCATTACAAGAATATTTTTCATACTAGTACAGTATCTGAGATCATTGTGAACCTCGATTATTTTTTCGAGTGCATATGTCCGACGAATTTAGTGCAGTTGAAGAATCTGTAAGAGAGGTACTCACTATCCTTAGAGCTAAGAAAGTCATGTCAGAGAGAGGATTGTCTACTGGTTTATAGGCATCATTGATGAGAGGTTCGCAAGCCTCCTTGTTTACTGCTCAAGCAGGAACATCTCGAGCCGACGCGGAAAGGATAACTAAGCATAAAGATGACATAGCCAATGCCAAGTTAGTGTCGTCCATCCTACCAGCCTACATACCCCCTCTGAGTGGTGCGATTAACAGGGATAGTGTCCCTAGAGACTTTGAATACACCCTAGTCACTGCATATCTACCAAAAGGAGCACGCACCTACCGCGCAGATCAAGACAAGGTTACAGCGTTGAAGTTTTGTGACTTCAACCTGGGGGACCATAAAGTTTACAACATGCTCGCCCCATATAAGTAATTGACAAGAACCCAGGGCAAGAATTCAAAGATCGTCCCTCAACAATGGATGATGAACCTTGCGCAGTCTACTTTGTTAAATGTTATGAAAATACCACACTTCGGCAGACACCAGGAGGTGAATGCTTGTGTAAAATTGTTGCTAGAAAGTTACCACAGAGGATACCTGTGGTTAAAATGTCGCATAACTATTGATCTGGTAATGATAAATAGGATCACTGGGCTTAGCATGCAGAGCCCTGATCCCCAGGATTACTACCCTGGAAAGACCGCAGACCACGCTCTTTCACAGAAGATTAAATAATCTTATGGCAATGTCGAGAAGGGAGCGCAAGGCTACAAGGTAACCTCTATCGAAAGTGGCGCAGTGCTCCTCTTATGTCAATTGATTGCAGGAAATATGGTACGTAAGAACATACCAATGCAAGTATCTGGCTTTGTAGTTGACCTCGCAGGGAAATGCATAGAGGGACTACAGATGAACTGGGTGAAGTACTTCGTTAACCAACTCGATATTGGCTGCAGAGAAGGCCAGGATCAAGGGCATGAATTGCATTTTAGCTGGCTTCTAATACTGATCTCCTTTGTTGCATGGGAGCTAACAGAAGGTGCAACCTTCCCGGACCTAGACCCTTTTGATCCCTTAGCCGCAAAGTTCAGTACCTTATGGTACTCGAACGATATGAGAAAACAATGGAAATCCAATGCCATATTCCACGCTTACTACAACCAATTGAAGAATTCCATCCAGGCTATGCCTCACATTACCCCGAACACACTCCAAAGATTCACACCCTTAATGAAGTTTAGCGTGGATCGCCACTTCATGTACATAACAGTGCGTGTTGATGAGCACCAGGAACAGATTCAGTCCTATTATAAGATGACAAAAGAAGACCTGGAGGAAATCACCAAGGAATGGTCGGCGAACCTCCTTGTATCAGCAGATCCAACAGATATTTCATACATCAATAGCCTAGAAGATGCACAGGATACACCTGGGCCTAGTAAGGCGAAGAAAGAAAAGAAGACAAAGAAAGATGAGGAAATCTAGGATGTCGACAATAGATCCGTAAGGACGGCTTCCATTACACCAGATCAAGGAGGTAATGACAAAGACTTAGAAGAGGTTGAACAAAAGCCAGAAGATGAAGTAAATAAAAGAAAGGGTTCACCTTCGAAACCTTCCTCCCGGAATAAATTGAAAGCACCCATGACCAAACTGACGACCACACTCACCCCAGATGACTTCAGTTTTCTCCTCTCAACTATGAACAAAGTTATCGAAGAGATAATAGAAAAGAAGGAAGCCAAGCAAGAGGTAATGTACAACAGAATTGAAATCGAGCTCCAAGGAGTGCAACAAGCACTTCATTCTAGCCACGCAGTCTCTACTATGCTCCTACCAGAAGGAACAACAGAAGAGGGAGATGAACCAGTTCAACTCTGCAAGATTGCTTCCACAGTCAAAGTACGCCTTCAGAAAGCAGAAGAAGAAACATTGCAGGCCACCCAAGCCCTAAAGAAAGCATAAGAGGAAATCATTGAGCAGTGTCGAGCTATGCAACAAGAGAAGGATGCCATCCAAGCGAAATTTGACGAAGACAGAGAAAAAATCAAAAAGGAGAAGGAGCAGCTGCTCTTGAAGCAGATCAGGATCGAAGAAGCAGTCAATAGAGAATTTCACTCTATGACTATCTTAGAGAAGAAGGCAGAAGAACCCTTAGAACACTAAGTGATGCATCTTGTTGAAGTCATTCAACAACTTCAACAAAGAATCGTGGACTTAGAGCTTCAAACCATCCCAAGTACCCCGCAAGAAGAGCGTGACTAGTGAGAAATAACTATCCGGAGTACAGTAGAAAGGATTAAATCACTCACTGAGGAATGAAAACAATTAAGTAGCAGAAGTGCACAGATACATGAGAACCTAACCGAGAACCCAGAATTTCATAAATTGGAGTCACAGCTCCAGGAGGCAAAGTACTAAGCTGAGAAGCTACAGGTGCAGTAGAAGGCCCTATCAACCATAGAGAAAATGAAATGATCCCATGAGCAGTGCGTCACACAACAACATATCCATATGATCTAGAGCAAGGTAATGGAAGTGACTCAACAACTTCAACCTTTGCAGAATAAGGCATGTCATCTATTTTTAGAGCTTGAGAACCAAGGAACAGAGCTGGAACAGGTCATGAATTCAGCAGAACAATGCCTAGAGGGACCAATCAATAACACACTCATCTAGGAGTTCACCGAACAAGAGGTAATCGCAAAGTAGTAGGTCAAAGTAGCTCAAACCAAACTCGAGGTGTTTGAAGCAGAATTGGTCAGACCTGAGTGACTCGGGACGAGTCACAGGTAAGTCTTGGGGGCCTGTTTTCCCTTGACCAAGTTTTGAGGAATACTTGGTCATATTTGACCATTTTTGGGACTTCGAAAGCCTGTCAAAGATGAAGCGCCAAGCGAAGCAGAGATCATGGGATCTCAGCCCACTTTGGGTCCTTTTTGGGTTTTTGGGATAATGTAACGGGAAAGGGATGTCGGCCCATGGGTTTACCCATTTTTAGGCCCACTTTTATAATGTATAAATAAGTAGCTAGGCGATGTAAGAATATAGTGTTCAATAGTGATCAATAGTGATAAGCTTAGTGCTCAAATTGATCTATGTGATTGACTTGCAGAGTTGATTGCAAGTGTTGTAGTGCTGAGTGCACAGATTGTAAGAAGGCTATGTGCTAGATCTACTCGAGGAAGGAGGATCTGGCAAGGTGCATGCAGATCTTCTGTCCTACACGAAGTGAGGTTTTGAGAGCTCCGTGTTGTAACTCGATTGACTGAAGCTAATAAAGAAGAAGATTTGGTGGACATAGCCCCAGGGTGGGGGTGAACCATGTAAATCTGTGTGTCATGCTTTGTGCTGTTACTTTCATGTGTTTCCCTTCTCTTGCTAAGTGCTATGACATGTTTAGATATATTTACTTATGCTTTGTGCTTATTATATGTGGATAGATGATAGATTTGATGTGTATGTGGTTGCTAAGTGCTTGGTCTACCAGATCTGGTCTATTGTATGCTGTTAAGTGCTGAATTATCTTAGATCTAAGCATAAACTGCGTTGATATGTGTTATCTATGAAGTGAGATAAGGGTTAATTCTAGGTTGACTATTGATGCTAAGTGATTTGTTAAGTGTGTAATCACATATCTGTGTCCCAACTAAGGTTGTAGACGCCTGAGTCTTGCAACCATCCCTACCTCTACCTCGGGTGAGACTTCATCTACTTCGCAGGTGTTGTTGAAAGGGCCGGTAGTTAGGGTTTTGTTCGTGCGCTGTTGTAGCGTTGAACCCTAGGTCTTCCCCTATGCCAACAATATGTATGTCAAATGTTTTTAAATATTTCACTTTTTTTGTATTTTTGTATAGTGAAACAAAAATATTTTTTGATGATGCTTAAGTCTAACTAGATATTTGTGTGATGCAGAAGTGTGTCCACGATGGCCGCATGAGATTCCCTAACATCGTTAGAGTCACCAAAGATATGAGGTGATGGGAGGAGAAGATGAGAGAGTCCTTCAGAATGTGTAGGGAAACCTCTCTCGTTTGACTCAAAGGATTCATATGGTTCAAGTAGAGGATTTTCCGGAAGTCATGCAGCGACAAGTGGTTGGTGCACCCAAAGCTTGGGTGAGACTCTTTCAGTGTCTCGCAAATTTCGTAGTCTGTTATCATGACACACATCCAATGCCACAGGCGTAGATGTCATGGATATTGTAGTATCGGCTATATATGTGTATTGAGGGTGTTAGCCCCAATTTTGTACTATAAACGCCATATTTTTTGAAATATATATAAAACAGGGATCTTCGGATATACTTATATTACAATGTGTATATTGATGAGATGGTTTTTCTTTAGTTATGTGAAAAATGAAAATCTAAAACGAAATTAGCATAAGCATCAGATACATGATTAGAACTCCTAGGAATGTGATAATAAGTAATAAAATCAAACTGTCGTTCTAAAAGAAGTACCCATAGGAATCATCAGAGTAAAGTAGGATCACACACATGGTAATTATCGTTCAACTAACATACTACTAACTGGGAATCCAAGCAAACCTCTAAAGAGAGAATACCATGTGAGATAACATCGCACAAAATTTCTATAACAAAGTTATATTTGACCACATTATTCATGGATGGCCCTAGGCATATGCCACTTGAAGACACCAGTAGACCCTCAGGTGAGTAAACCATCCATGTGATGGAAGCCAAGTTTCGTGTATGATGAATAGCTTTGTCTGTGAATCCTAGGTAGACCGAAGACTCTGTTGACATCGACCAACCAAGGGAAAAATTGATAAGGAAAATGAAGACGAAAAAAGAGAGGGAAAATATATATACACTAAATTACATTAGTATACAAAGATTTTTGCCCAAGATTGGGGCTCAAGCGTAATATATTTTCAAGTAGAGTCCATTCCTGGGCTCGGCCAACATATTCCCTTCATAATCTTCTAACTCATAGGCTCCTTTTTCTAAGACACGTTGCATGATGTAGGGACCGTGCCACATGGGTTTAAACTTGCCTGCCCCCAATGGTTATTTTTCTTGATCATATAAGAGGACCAATTCACCCTCAACGTACAACTGAGGACAAACAAAATTATCATACTTGACTTTGACACGTCTTTTGTTCACCTTGATATCAATAGAGGCATCTCGATGTTGTTTTTCAAGACTCTCTAGGTGTAGAAGGTGTCATTCGATATCGGAAGTGTCAGGTAGGAGCACGACTGCCAACTTAAGAGAAGGGATCTCGCATTCAATAGGTAATATCGACTCCACACCATGTACTAACTAGAAAGGGGAAAATCCGGTGGCAGTCTTGACTGAGGTTCGGTATGCCTAGAGTGTGGGATATAGCATAATATGCCAACCAGATTTACTTTGGCTGACGGTTTTCTACAAAATGGTCTTGAGAGATTTGTTTATGGCCTCTACCTATCCATTTTCCTGGGGGTAATAAGGAGAAGAATGATCCTATTTGAACCCAATATTAGATGCTAGTTCTGCCATCATTTCGTTTTGAAAGTGACTGCCATGATCAATGAAAATCTCACTTGAGATACCAAACCGGGCGATAATTTGATTGAATACGAAGAAGGTGGAAGTCTTCCCGTCGGATTTAATTGTAGGCATGGACTCGGCCCACTTAGTAAAGTATTCGATGGCCAAGATAAGTTTTTGATGCCCCCCCGGCCGAAGTTGGGTTGCAATCCACGAAGTCCACCCCCCACTTGGTGAAGGAACCGACGGTAATGACTGGCTGAAGAGGGGATGGATGCGAGTGCATTTTTTGAGTGAACACCTAGCAGGGGTGATAATTCTTAACCACTTCAACACAATATTTAAGGATAGAAGGCCAGAAATAACTGGCTCGCAAAATTTTATGGGTTTTCGCAAGCTCGGATAGATGACCACCATAGTCCCCACTGTGGAAATCATTTATGACTGACTCAACTTCCCCGTGAGTTAAAAAAAGGACGTAGGATATTGTATATTCCTCGGCGATATAAAGATCCACCGACACTAGTATAATTCTTATCTTGGTATGGTACACACCGTCGGTCATCTCGCGAGAGATGCTAAGGGAACTTCAAAGTTTGAAGATAGAGAACGATGTCTCCATACCAGGGGTTAGATGATGAGACAAGGAAAATGTGTTCATCCGCAAACGAATCGAAATGGATAACATCCTCATCTAATCGTGGAAAGTTGGATATTAACTCTATGAATACTAGTGATTTCTTGGATTTTGAAGAAGCGAAATTGAAATCAAATTCTTGTAAAATGAAAATAAATTTATTATATTTCGCCCCTATGATACGCCTGGTAAGGACGTATTGAAATGGATTGACATCAAAAACCACAGTAGTCTTCCAAAGAAATATATAATGGCATAAACGTTGGACTGCATGAACGATAGCCAAATCTATCTTTTCAATGTGAGAATAATTGAGCTCAGGACTGACTAAGTTTCGACTAAGATAGTAGATGACGTGCTCGCGGAGCTCATCATCCTCTTGAACCAAAACCATGCCAATCATCTCCTCAGATGTGGTGAGATAAATCAAGTAATCCCTACCATAGTTAGGAGACTTCAACAGAGGTGCCAATACCAAGGCTTTCTTCAAAGCATCAAAGGACTCTCGGGCTCACTCATCCCAGATAAAAGGGGTTTCCTTCTTCAAAAGATGCATGAAACCCTTAGTGATATTGGCATAGTTTACTATAAATTGAAGTAAGAAGTTATATTTCCCTTGTAAACCTTGAAGTTGTCTAATAGTGTGTGGGGGAGGCAATTGAAGTATTGCCTCAACCTTCAATGGATATACCATGATCCTAGTCTCAGAAAATAGAAATCCCAAAAGACGACCAGACCTAATGCAAAACATGCACTTATGAGGGTTCAACCAGATTCTATAATAACGACATCTTTTAAAAACAAGTCAAAGGTGCGTAGAGTGATCCACTATCTTACGAGAGTGAGCATCAAGATCATCAAGGTAATCTTTGACTATATGCTTAAGATCATGGAATGCAAATGTCATAGCATGTTGGAAGGTTGCTCCGGCATTTTTAAGGCCGAAAGGAATTTTCCAGTATGCGAAAGTACCCCAAGGAAAAATAAATGTCTTCTTGTGTTGATCCTCAGGTTTAATTTGAATTTGGTTATACCCTAAAAATCCGTCCATAAAAGAAAACACTTCGCTTTCCACACACTCATCGAGAATCTGATCGATGAAAGGTGTCGGGAAGTTATCTTTAGGACATTCCTTGTTCAGGTCATGAAATCCCATGAAAACATGGATGGTTCCTTTCTTCTTATTCATAGGAACAAGATTGGATA
Source organism: Picea sitchensis (assembly GCA_010110895.2). NCBI lineage: Eukaryota > Viridiplantae > Streptophyta > Pinopsida > Pinales > Pinaceae > Picea > Picea sitchensis. The sequence continues at coordinate 74,389 of SNQJ01S0071337.1, read as the reverse complement.
CCCATTCAGTCAAAGGAACCGGGTAGATGAAGCCATCATTAAGCAGTTTCTCTACCTCCGCCTTAATAGTAGGGGCCTTCTTGGGATTAATAGCTCTAAGATATTATCGAACAAGTTTAGCATCTAGATACGTTCTAATATCATGCTCAAAAATACGAGGGTCGATTCCTGGCATCTCTTCATATGACCAAGAAAATACATCTCAGAATTCTTTGAAGAGTTTGGTGTAGATCAAGATTTCTTCTGGTGAACAATCCTCACCGATATGTACGTTTTCAATCTTGCAAGGGGTATGAGAGATATCGATTGTGACAGTAGGGGAAATAATCACCATATTTCCTTTAGCATAAATGTCATGCGTATCAAGTGGAACTATGGCGTGACCAACTATATCACTCAAAGTATATTGAAAGTCATATTTTTCGATTCTCTCAAGATCTGGGAGAAAATAAGAGCAATGATGCATATCATCCCAAGTTTTTTCAAAACCATTCATGGCTTTGATGATAGTTTCATCCAAGGGAAAAATCTCATCTAGGCAGTCATGTGAACAAGACAACGAAGTGCCCCACATAGGCATAATAACGGGATCCTCCTCATCCGTCGGCGAGGTAACATGATTGAAATTTGTGGAAGAGTCAAGAACAAATTGATACGCAATCTCCATTGTTGATAGTGGCATGGCCATTCCAACATGTGACTGACCCTCAAAAGATGAAGTCGAGGAAGGTAGGGTCCAAGGATCACTAAAATAGGAAGTACGGAAAGGAATGGACCTCTCTGACGAAACGAGCCTACTGGACATGGTGTAAACGTGGTGAATCGGTTCCATGAAGTCAAAAGTGCCCATAAGGGAAGAATACATTCTGACACCGATATTCTAAGTTGTCAGTTGAGAATTGTCAATCATAGGGATCGGTCCAACAGATGCATTGGGACTATCATACGCAAAGGATAACTAGTCGATCGTCATGATCTTCCCATCATGAGGAAAACAAAGAGTGCAGAAGACAAACGATACGATGACGTCCATAGCATAGGTCCAATTGCATCCTAGTAACAAGTTGTAATCAAGAGGTGCATCAACTACCTCAGCTTCCACCTCTACTGTCTTCCCACCTGATGCAGGAGCATCGCAATTACCAAAGCAAGCATGGAGCCAACACATGTGTTTTTTAACACATGACATATTGCTTTGAAAACTTTTTGGAAATGATGCGCCAAACCTTCAATGAACCATTTATGAAGGAGCACCTTTTGTATATTGTATTGGACCTTGAGTGGCATGCTCTCGTCCTTAGTAGATAGGAGGCATTTAATCTAGTTAATGCAGGTAGATAGGATTTATTTCTAGATTAGACAGTTTTAGATGGAAGGAGGGAAAACGGATATAGACACCCTCATTGTATGATTGTAACATTAGAGAGAGAGCCAGTAGAATTCAGGAATAGATAGATCATTCAGGAAGAAGAGCAAGCAGAGAGCTGTGTGAAGAACACCCATGTACAGACAGTTGAATTAATAGAAGAAAGCTTTGATTCAAGTCCATGGTTTGTGTTGTTCTCTGTGTATTGACATGGATATGCTCATGAATGTTTGTTTTCTGTTATGTATTTGCTTTGAGATGTTATGCATGTGATTTCATGTTTCAAATTGAAGTCTGAAGGGGAGATGGAATGAGTTTCAATTGTTTCTCTATCTGAGCAAGGATTTCTTGCAAGGTGTGCAGTCGAAACCATCCACAGGAGTGCGTTGATGGAGGCTCAGGTAGTTTAACTCTTGTTCTTATTCACCCAGAAGTGAAAGTGGGTTACTGAAGCCGTGCAAGGAGTGTGTAGGATGAAGAGGAAGTCTCATCCGTGAAACTGAGAAGAGAGCTTTAGAGGACTATTGCCATAGGCGTGCGTAGAGTCAAAGGAAGCTCGAACAGCTGAAGCGTTCGCAGGATTGCCGCAAGGAGTGCGAGCAAAGGGTTCTTATTTCTAAGAAGGCTGAGAAGCTGAAGAAAGATCAGGAGGAGAAAAGGCCTTCAGAATTATTGAAAGGTTGCATAGGATATTTTCGTGCCAAGAAATCCCCAAGGGGGAAAGAAATCAGCGGTCAGAATTCGTAGGGGAGATTCACGAAAGACCGGCAGCCATCACATCTAGTAAAAGTTGCGCCAGGGTTAAGCCTTAATGCATAGAGGAGAAGTTCCGTGAAGGCATCGGGATATTGGAGCCATCGAGATTTTGATAGACAAGAGAATCGAGACCTTGTGGGTTTCGAAAACCCGAAGGAGATCCTAGCCGTTAATCTCAGGGCAAAACACGTGTCAGAGGATCCAAAGAAGTCGGGGTTCAGCTCATCGTGAATTTTGGGAGTGAAGAAATCATTGCATCAGGAATCGCGATTTCACGATACCCGATATGGCGACGAGGAAGTGGTGACGTGGAGGAGTAAGCTCTCACATGCATTGGGGATCGGTATATCGGGATTCTCGGTGATGAGAAAATCATTACAGCAAGAGTCGTGAAACTCCGAATCTCGACGACCGTATAAGTCATCGGCAGTTGACGACAGAGGGAACAGGTGTCAATCCATATCGGGGTTCGGGACTTGGAGGGTCCTGTGAATAAGTGCGCTTGAAATTGTGATATCGCGATACACGATTTCCCGATCGTGACGGAAGTGTGGGCCATAGGTGATAGCATAAAGGACAGGTGGCGTCAGGGATTTGTGAGTCCTGGAATTCTTGGTATCCAGATTCGCGAACTCGTGAACTCTGATACAGCGAGGGAGGACAGGTGTCAAAGGGTCAAACCTCGCAGGAGTTAATGCCAAGTGGCATCGGGGATCAGAGAATCGGAGATCCTGAGAGCGTAAGTTCTACACACTCCAATCCAGTGAAGTTCGAAACTCCGACAGGGGAAAGGACCGTGGTCTCGTGGACTAGCAGGTCGCATGGGAAAGGAGTTAGCCAAAAGGAGCTAAAGAGTGGAGAGAGGTGCCATCACGGATCGGGAGTCAGGGATCTGTGGGGAAAGTAATTTGCAACACCATAGGTGCCGATTTCCCGACGGGGAAATTATCGACAGAAGCAGGGAAGCGTTGGTGAATTTTCATCGGGATTCGGGGATTTGTGAGGCCCGGATCTGTGACTTCAGGACTCGCAATCTGGCGAAGTCTGATTTCCCGATTTGGAGTAGGGAGATCATAAGGAGAGTTCTGTGGGTATTGAGAGGTCTCGATAAGGGAGTTGAAGAGCATTTCAGTTCTTCGGGCCAAGGGAAGAGAAGGTCCTGTGTAAGCAGCGTACCTGAGGGTGCAGTTGCGTCAGAGTGGTATCAGAGGTAGAAAATTTCTTTTCTTTTTGTAGCAGAGAAGAAGAGAAAATTTCACCATGCCATCGAGGAGAGAAAGACAATCACCCGATCCAAAGGATAGGGAGAACCAAAGAAGAAGAGGGAGACAAGCACAGAATCCAGAAATGGAGAGACAGATACGTGATCTCCGAGCGAGACTAGAAGATATGGAGGCAGTGCAGAGATGTACAGCCAGTGTTGGAGATCTGAGTGACTCTGAAGGTGAAGTTGAAGCCAAACAACAAGAAGAAGTTGCATCCAAAGATGCAGCCAATGAGCTATTAATAAAATCTATCGCCCGGATGAGTTCAAAACCAAAGATGGACATTCCAGCTTATGAAGGGAATCTGGATGCAGAAGAGCTTCTAGACTGGATTAGAGATATTGACACCTATTTCGATTACAAAGATATCGAAGAGGATAAGAAAGTCAGGAATGCTGTCACAAGATTAAAAGGACACGTAGCATTATGGTGGGACGAGCTTCAACCAGAAATACGCTGCAAAGGCAAGAAGAAGATTAAAAGCTGGGATCGAATGATTGAAAAGATGAAGGCAAAGTTCATCCCAAGGGATTATCAAATCACACTGTTCAGGAGGATGCAGAACCTGAGACAGAAGCTGATGACAGTGAAGAAGTATACTGAGGAATTCTACAAGCTAAATATCAGAGCAGGTCATCGAGAGAGCGATGATGAAAAAGTTGCCAGTTATATGAATGGCTTGAGATACGATATCCAGGACGAGATGAGTATGACAACCATCCGAACGGTGGAGGATGCGTATCAAATGGCTTTGAAAGTTGAAGAGAAGCTGAGCCGTAAGCCAGGACAACGAGGCCGAGGTAGGAGCCAGCCCAAAGGTAAGTCAGTTGCCCAAGATAGGTTCCAGAAATCCAAGGACGATTGGAAGAAGCCTCAGACTAGAACATAAAGAGGTGGAAGTTCACAGTGAGGCCAGCACTCTGAACAGTGAGGGAAACATACAGAACATGGTGGAGGATACGCTGATAATAACACATTTCCTCGTACCAGAGGTAGAGGAAGAGGCAGAGGTGGAGTCATCACATGCTTCACGTGTGGAAAGAATGGGCACAAGTCATTTGACTGTCCAGATAAGAAGAAGGACAGAGGAGAAGCTCACATCGCCGAGGCATAGAGGCAAGATGCTGAAGCAGAAGACGCAAAAGACGGAAGGTCATTGATGATGCATAAAGTTCTCTTAACACCCGAGAAGGAGGTGGAGGACACAGTTCAGAGAAACCGACTTTTCAGAACTGCATGCAAGACCAAAGACAGGGTGTGCAAGGTTATCATGGACAACGGTAGTACAGATAATCTCGTTTCAACCGAGATGGTGGAGAAACTGGAGCTGGAGATGATTGATCATCCGAGTCCATATAAAGTTTCATGGCTACAGAAGGGACATCAAGTAAATGTCACTAAACAGTGTTTAGTTGAATTTAAAATAGGAGGGTATAATGATAAAATACTCTGTGATGTTATCCCTATGAATGTATGTCATTTATTGTTAGGCAGACCATGGCAATATGACAGGAACATAGTTCATGATGGGAAGATGAATACGTATACTTTGGAGAAGAATGGGAGAACACATATGTTACTTCCAATTAAAGATAAAGAAGTAAAACCAGAAATGAGAAATATTGTACTTCTCATGAGTGGGAAGGAACTTCTTACGGAAGTAAAGAAGAAGGAAGATCCACAGTTCTTTGTGGTCAGAAAACCCAAAATCGTTTTGACCAGCACAAGAGTGAATGATTTGCCGGAAGAAATTCAGGAACTGCTGGAAGATTTCGCTGACATTGTGGTAGACAAATTACCTCATTCGTTGCCGCTGATGAGGAGCGTAAGTCACCATATAGACCTCATACCAGGAGCTAGTTTGCCGAATAAGGCCGCGTATAGGTTGATGCCTCAGGAGAATGAGGAGGTTAAGAAGCAGGTCCAAGAGTTGTTGGACAAGGGATTGGTTAGGGAAAGTTTGAGTCCATGTGCCATTCCAAGGGTACTTAGTCCAAAGAAAGATGGAGGCTGGAGAATGTGCACTGATTCCAGAGCCATTAACAAGATAACCATTAGGTACAGGTTTGCATTGCCACGCATGGACGACTTGATGGACTGTTTAAGTGGAGCCAAATTTTTTACAAAGGTTGATTTGAAAAGTGGATACCATCAGATTCGCATGACGGAAGGCGATGAATGGAAGACAGCCTTCAAAACCAACGAAGGGTTGTACAAATGGCTAGTCATGCCATTTGGCTTAACAAATGCACCGAGTACTTTTATGAGGTTAATGAATGAAGTGTTGAAGGAATTCATCGGGAAGTTTGTCATTGTTTATCTGGATGATATATTGATTTTCAGTAAAAAAAAAACAGAACATCTGAAGCATTTAGCTGCAGTAATGAAGAAGCTACAGCAGGAGAAGTTGTTGATCAACATGAGGAAATCTTCATTCAGCTTCTCACTGAAATATGCAATTGGTCTATCATCATTCAGGAATAGATAGATCATTCAGGAAGAAGAGCAAGAAGAGAGCTATGTGAAGAACACCCATGTACAGACATTTGAATTAATAGAAGAAATCTTTGATTCAAGTCCATGGTTTGTGTTGTTCTCTGTGTATTGATGTGGATATGCTCGTGAATGTTTGTTTTCTGTTATGTATTTTCTTTGAGATGCTATGCATGTGATTTCATGTTTCAAACTGAAGTCTGAAGGGGAGTTGGAATGAGTTTCAATTGTTTCTCTATCTGAGCAAGGATTTCCTGCAAGGTGTGCAGTCGAAACCATCTGTAGGAGTGCGTTGATGGAGGCTCAGTTAGTTTAACTCTTGTTCTTATTCACCCAGAAGTGAAAGTGGGTTGCTGAAGCTGTGCAAGGAGTGCGTAGGATGAAGAGGAAGTCTCAGTTGTGAAACTGAGAAGAAAGCTTTATAGGACTATTGCCGCAGGCGTGCGCAGAGTCAAAGGAAGCTCGAACAGCTGAAGCGTTCGCAGGATTGCCGCAAGGAGTGCGAACAAAGGGTTCTTCTTTCTAAGAAGGCTGAGAAGCTGAAGAAAGCTCAGGAGGAGCAAAGTCCTTTAGAATTATTGAAAGGTTGCACAGGAGATTTTCGTGCCAAGAAATCCCCAAGGGGGAAAGAAATCAGCAGTCAGAATTTGTAGGGGAGATTCACGAAAGACTGGTAGCCGTCAAATCTAGTAAAATTTGCGCCAGGGTTAAGCCTTAGTGCATAGAGGAGAAGTTCCGTGAAGGCATCGGGATATTGGATCCATTGGGATTTTTATAGACAAGAGAATTGAGACCTTGTGGGTTTCAAAAACCCGAAGGAGATCCTAGCCGTTAATATCAGGGCAGGACACGTGTCAGAGGATCCAAAGGAGTCAGGGTTTAGCTCCTCGTGAATTTCAAGAGTGAAGAAATCGTTGCATCAGGAATCACGATTTCATGATACCCGATAGGGCGACGAGGAAGTGGTGATGTGGAGGAGTAAGCTCTCACGTGCATCGGGGATCGATATATCGGGATTCTCGGTGACGAGAAAATCACTACAGTAGGAGTCGCGAAACTCCAAATCGCGACGACCGTATAAGTCATTGGCAGTCGGCGACAGAGGGAACAGGTGTCAATCCATATCGGGGTTTGGGACTTGGAGGGCCTATGAATAAGTGCGCTTGAAATCGCAATATCACGATACGCGATTTCCCAATTGTGACAGAAGTGTAGGCCATAGGTGATAGCATAAAGGACAGGTGGCGTCGGGGATTTGTGAGTCCTGGAATTCCTGGTATCCGGATTCGCGAACTCGCGAACTCCGATACACCGAGGGAGGATAGGTGTCAAAGGGTCAACCCTCACAGCAGTCAACGCCAAGTGGCGTCAGGGATCGGAGAATCGGAGATCCTGAGAGCGTAAGTTCTACACTTTCCAATCCCACGAAGTCTGAAACTCCAACAGGGGAAAGGACCGTGGTCTCGTGGACTAGCAGGTCGCATGGGAAAGGAGTTAGCCGGAAGGAGCTAAGGAGTGGAGAGAGGTGCCATTGCGGATCGAGAGTCGGGGATCTATGGGACAAGTAATTTGCAATACCGTAGGTGCCGATTTCCTGATGGGGAAATTCCCGACAGAAGCAGGGAAGCGTTGGTGAATTTTCATCGGGATTTGGGGATTTGTGAGTTCCAGATCTGTGACTTCAGGGCTCACGATCTGGCGAAGTCCGATTTCCTGATTTGGAGTAGGGAGATCATAAGGAGAGTTATGTGGGTATTGAGAGGTCCCGATAAGGGAGTTGAAGAGCATTTTAGTTCTTCGGAACAAGGGAAGAGAAGGTCATGTGTAAGCAACGTTCCTGAGGGTGCAGTTGCGTCACCATCTAACTGGACCAGAAAGGTAGGTAGAATACCGTGAGGGTGGAAGGAATGACCATCAAAAGCAGTCAACATGTTCAATGATTTAGAAAGAGTCAGAGAACCGAGAACTTTCCAACAGATCAGGGACATTACACTTGTAGCAACACCTTCATCAACAACTTCACATTTGATGGTATACTTTGAGTGCCCCACGTGGATTTGGAATGCCACATGGTAAGGCAAGCAAGGCTTCACATTTGTGACGTAAAACTTGATAACTTTTGAGCCACTAGGTTCTAGAGCTCCTAACATAGATATTAAGGCATTCCTCTGTGAAGGACACATCTGGAGTACCTCCAAAGGTGACATCGCACAAGGGGTTTGACCCTGGTCCTCAAAATTAGAGTAGTTCTGAGTGGCTCTAGCATTTGGATTGTGGGTAGAGTGCTTGAGTACTCCTTTTGGAATACAAGGCGATGGCTCTAGTTTTTCAATCTGTAAATTCATCTCCAGAGGAGGAGGAGAAGATTCTAGACCAGGTATAGCCTATGAAGAACTATAATCTCGAGATCGAGTGGCTACATAAACTTTTGCGTCGACCATATTGATACACAAATGGTTGTCGTCTTGCAATGGCGGGTTTTGACTCCCACCAACCGCATTTTCGGTGTTTGAGGAGCTTGAGGCCATGTGTTGGTTATATGGAAAAGGATTCTTTAGCACGGTGGGAGGTAGAGATAACAGCCTCACAACTTCTGCAAGCTTGGGGCATAAATGAGTAAGGTGATCGTCTGTACAAAGCTTACATGGAAATTTTACCTTATGTCTTTCTTTCTTACCCTCTCTAGCATTATTATTCGTCTTCTCATTATTACCATTTTCCTTGGATTTATTATTATTTTTCCCACCCTTACGATTATTATTACGTCCTTTCTTCTTATTCCCGCTTGGTTGTTGGTTACCATTTGGGCCGGCTAACGACTGCACAGAATGTACACCCGCCGACTAAGTGGGATTGGAAGACATAGACGAAGATGGCCCTCCTACAGACTGGTTTAGATACAACTCTTTCAAATGTCTTGTCATCGAGTCTATGGATTTTACATTGGTGGAGCCTACAATGCCATCGGCATGAGGTCCAGGATTTTGTCTAGGGTCATAGTTTGACCGCGATGTGTTCAGAATAATGTGGTTTAATAGCCCAGAATAAGTGTATATAAGATCTAATTTCTAGGATGTTATTGGATAAATTCGTAGGTACGGACACTAACCGATCTCCCTAGATCCACCTGGATCTAGAACAAAGCAAGACAGAACATGACTCTTTCCCTAGATTTTGACCATTGAATTAAATAGGAGGCAAGAACAAATAACATACCTTATTATCGCTTCCTATGTTCTTTGTTGCTCCCGCTTTGCTCCAGTGCTCTCGCGCAGCCAAGACCAAGATAACACAAACCAACCAAAGTGAAGATAGCACAATCTATTCAATATTCAATCTATGTATATGATCAAGGAATTATACAGTAAAGTAGAATTATCTTTATGGGAAAGGGACATGCTACAGTATCATATTAATGGAAAGTAAAGATTACAACCTGAGCCTTGATGTCACAAACTTCCTTTCAATGGCCCTTGGCTCCGACACACACATTTGCTCAATCCTTGTATGAAGAAAATCAAATCCTCTTGATAGACCTACTAGAGTCTTCAAGCTGCTGTTCAATGTTGAGTCCTTCACACAATTCCTTCACCAATTCTCCAATGAATCTTGCTTAACCTTTCTTTATGAAGAGTTTTCACCCTAGCAGTTCAACACAGTGCGAACTTCTCTCACCCTAGCTTAAGGCAGCCTGCGAGAATCAGGCATTCTCGCAGGCAAATATACTAGCAGCCTGTGAACCTTCTTCAAAAATGAGATTTTTGGAAAGAGAAGAAAGTAAATTTTCTCAGGAGAAATTTCTTATGAAGATCCTGAGTACACCATCATCAATACATCATCACGATGACTAAAATCATGGGTAACAGAATGCCCCCCAAAGTATGAGGTTGGAACCAGTGACAGCCGATAGACTTTGTAAGCTGCATATGTGTGTCAAGAACCAGGAGCACACCTAATCGAAAACCTGCGAACAACCAAGCATCTGTAGAATATCATATATATCAATTCTGAGTAGGCATTCCCATACTCAGATCACCGAGTGATGACATTATAGACATAGGACATGGACATCAATCATACACTGTGGATCCATGCCGTCAAAATATAGCATAGCCACCGGAATACATTGTGGATCTATGCGAGAAATTTCAAATC
>SNQJ01S0071337.1:43513-57739 GCA_010110895.2 Picea sitchensis | reverse complement strand
TTAACACTCCCTAACACAAGATGCTATTGTGTGTTTTGTGCTTTTGGAGAATGTATCTCTCTTCCTACTCCAAAGCGCTAGCCTAGCTAAATGTTGGTGTAATAGAGCCCTAGAAAAGAGTTACTAGATAAATTTTATGATTACACAGTGTTATTAAGAGTTGTTGTTTACTCAAAGAAAACAGAAGTGAAACTTATGTTGTATGACTCTGACCCAACAATGCAAGGATGAGAATGAAATGTATCACTTTTGGTTCAATGAATCCTATGTATGGGAGAGAGAGAAAGTTTTCCAAATCGACCTTGAACTACAATGCAAAATTTCCCTTAAAATGCAAATGCAAACAATCACTTATCAAATGACAATTCTCTATGTTTCTTTTCAATACTTCAACAATCTCAATAATTTGATTTTCAAAGTTTTCTAAAACGAAAAGAATTTTTTGAAAGAAAAACTTTTGTTCACTTTTCAAAAAGGAACCACACTATGATAGCNAGCGAGAGTACAGAAAATCAAAAACCAAATGAACAAGCAATGATAAACACCCAATCCACTCTTTCAATGAAAACAAAAATAAAGAGCAAACCAATTAAGTCTTTTCAAATGCAAAAGAAAACGATCTTTCAAACTAATAAGCAAATGAGAAAAAACCAAGCACTCAACTTTCAACCAATCACTGGTTCTTAACTAAACAAACACACTCAGATTCTGAAGTCAGAGAGAATGGTTTTTCCAAGAAAAGTCAAGAAACGAAAGTCAAGACACAAATGACAAGAAAAGCCTTGGAATCCTAAGACTATTCATACACGCAAACGAAGAAAATAAATACATCAATCAATGGTCCAAGAAACTCATAAGAGGCAATCAAACTGATCTGGGCAGTTGAAAATACCAAAACTCAAATTCAAACTTTTGAAAAATTGAGTTCGCAGGCAGGCAATATTACACAGTGCGAGAATCACTAATTCTCGCAGGTGACCCTTGAGCAGGGTGCGAGAACCTCGCACTGAAACCTAAAGGTACAGTGCGAACCCTACCAATTCTTGTAGGCTGCAATGAAGTACAGTGGGATAATTCCTGAACATAATCAAAAATTTAAAAAATGAAACAAAATTGAAAAAGGCCTCTGGACCTAGAGGGTCTATCAGGATATCCTGAAGACTCAGAGATTGATAGGACAAGAGAAAAGTGAAACCAGAGAAAATTTCCACATAAAAATATCAAAATCCACAAAGAAAATGAGATTGTTCTCCAGTGGAGTCGCCAATTTTGTTATTGGATAAATCCGTAGGTGCAGACACTAACCGATCTCCCTAGATCCACCTGGATCTAGAACAAAGCAAGACAGAACATGACTCTTTCCCTAGATTTTTACCATGGAATTAAATAAGAGGCAAGAACAAATAACATACTTTATTATCACTTCCTATGGTCTTTGTTTCTCCCGCTTCGCTCCAGTTCTCTCGTGCAGCCAAGACCAAGACAACACAAACCAACCAAAGTGAAGATAGCACAATCTATTCAACAGTCAATCTATGTATATGATCAAGGAATTATACAATAAACTAGAATTAGCTTTATGGGAAAGGGACATGCTACTGTATCATATTAATGGAAAGTAAAGATTACAACCTGAGCCTTGATGTCGCAAACTTCCTTTCAATGGCCCTTGGCTCCGACACATACATTTTCTCAATCCTTACACGAAGAAAATTAAATCCTCTTGATAGACCTACTAGAGTCTTCAAGCTGTTGTTCAATGTTGATTCCTTCACACAATTCCTTCACCAATTCTCCAATGAATCTTGCTTAACCTTGCTTTATGAAGAGTTCTCACCTTAGCAGTTCAACACAGTGCGAACTTCTTGCACCCTGGCTTAAGGCAGCCTGCAAGAATCATGCATTCTTGCAGGAAAATATACTAGCAGCCTGCGAACCTTCTTCAAAAATGAGATTTCTGGAAAGAGAAGAAAGTAAATTTTCTCAGGAGAAAGTTCTTATGAAGAGCCTGAGTACACCATCATCAATACATCATCATGATGACTAAAATCATGGGTAACATGGGCTTTGAAGATCGCTTCTTCCTCAGTGGTAACCCTGGATGTAGAAACATCCTTCGAGATAGGAGGCTGCAAAGCCTTAAGGAACCATTCTAAAAGAAAGGCCGAGGGTATGGAGGTCTTAATCAACCACTGTCTACACCACTCCTGGATATGACCCGAGATATGAGTGGTTGTGTCCTGGAGTAAAGTTGACAAAATTTCTAGGCCAACATTGTAACGAACCGGTAATTGGAAGTGGTTAAGAAAGACCAACACCATCTAACTAAAGGTCCCATATGCTCCCCTAGGTAGCTCGATATACCATTTTGTAGTGACCCCAATGAGGGTGTGTTGAAATAATCTTAATCGAATGGAATCATCATTAAGGGAATTCCAGGAGAATCATAGGTGAAAGGTAGTAACATGATCATCGAGATCCTCTCCATTCTTACGTTCGAATTTTGAAATGTCTGAATCAAGCTTGGTGGGGATGGGGATCCATGTAGGATCATGACTCACATGGTCGTTCATCAACTTAGACAAGTATGGAAGATTAAGCATGGCTAGAAAAGGGAGACGACGTTGCAGCATTTGGCCCCAAGCTCCCTGGAAAGATTGTGTTTGAGGAACTGTATTCCATCCAGGCTTTTGGTAAGAACCATGGCCCTATCCGGGATTGACCCTCCTCTAATATGATTCATAAAATGTTGGTTGGGCATAATTCTAGTAGGAATGTTTTGATGGGGGTTATAAAAGTTGCCCCCAGTTGGACTGGATCTAGGTTGGGGGTTTCCCAAGGCATGAAATTGACCTCCTTCGGGTGTGAATATGGAGGATAGAGGTGGATTCTTCATGCCAAACCTGTTGGTTAGAATCGACACTGAGGAGGTGAGGGTATAGGATGAAACTTGACCAAAGGCTTGTCCGCCAGGTTGGTTTCTCCACCTGGAAGAAAGAGGATTAGACCCGGGGTTAAAAAAAGGAATACCTCCTACATTAGGAGTCATTTCATGGATCTGAGAACCACCAAACGAGAATGGAGTATAAGGACGTGTAGTGCCCCCAAGTCCAATGCTAGCATTAGGGCCAGTAGCTGGGATGGCATTCGAAAACTACGAAGTAAAATTTAACATACCATAGGAAAAAGGACTACAGGCCATAGGGATGGACTGAACATTATAGCCCGGTGAGTGGCCAAGAGACCCAAAGGGGTTCGAGGCAAGAGATTGAGCATTCACTATAGGATGGGCCATAGTAATGATAGGTTCCTCCTACACTACAACCAATGTGGTTTCAGGAGTCGAAAGGGTGCCATTAACTATAGTAGATGTGGGAGTCGAAGGGCTCCCAGTGTTCTGAAGACTAGGTTCAATACTCATCCTTGTAGAATCACAAGTCTGAATAGTGGAGGTGTGTGTACCACGTCTAATAACTCTACTCCTTTTAGAAGGCAAAGACTTGAAATCTAGTGGTAACTGTAACAAGCGACAGGACCGGCAGGGACGCTGGTCTGATTCCACGATGAATTAAGACTCTAAATACAAAAAATAGATCCTAAGGCCAACTAGTAATCAAATAGAAGACCAAAAATCAAATGACCAATATGCACAAAAACGGGGTAAAGTGGCTGAAAGTGGCCTCCCTCCCTAAAGAAAGTATGTCTCGCCCAAGAGGGGCCTAAAACTCCCTGCTAAATATTGGAGGTAACATAATCAGTTATAAGGGCCCTTGTGAGTGTTGAAACAATTCTTAAAATTTTTATCCCTAAGACCTAAACTTTCCTTTTTCGGGTTTTGGCTTTTCATAAAACACAAGTTTCGTTATCATTCCCAAATGCACGGTACCAATTTCCTGAAGAACTCAATTATTTAAATAATAAAAGACAAAAACCTAAAAGTATTATAAGAATCCCGACGCATTTTCTATAAAATTATTTTAATCATGATAAGCTTTAAACCTAATGGAGTTAAGATTAACTTTAAAGAGTTTTCGGGATTCGAGGTTTACTGAAAACATATTTTTCAATACAAATTGAATCGCGAAATCCCGATCCCCAATTTCCCAAAATAAAGAGAGTTAGTTAAAATGCTAATTAATTAATTCTCTAATGCAAAAAGTTAAGGCTTAAGTTAATCATTTCGTGATTTTGGGATTCGGGGTTCAGTGATAACACATCTCTTGTCAAAACGATCCCCAAAATCTTGAATCGCGAAATCCCGACCCATAATTTGTGTTAAACCGAACTAACTCTATTTTGTCCTTAACCCTGATTAGTTACTTAATTAAGATGAATTTAAGTCCTATTTTAAACACATCACGATTTCGCAACTTCGGAAATTGGGATTCATCGATAACATACTTCTTGTCAAAACGATCCCCGAAATCCTAAAACACTTAATATCAATCAATTACTTTGCTAAAATGTTTAAGTCTTAATTAACCTTGACGCGATTTTGGGATTTCAGATATCGGATTTCGAGATAACATACCTTTCTACAACATGATCCCCAAAATCCCGAAAAATGAAATCTTGACTCTTAATCTGTGATTAGCACAAATTAACCTTTTTTCAAAGCATGATTTATGATAATAATTTTTTTTAGGGTTTCATTCATGTTTCGGTTTCCGATTGAATAAAATGTTCCGAGTTTTCTTTAAAATTCAAAGGCACCAAAATGTGGCCATTTAAATAAAAAATAATTGGTGATACGTGGTACTAATGCGTATCTCAGTAAAATATCTACCGCATTAAATATCTTGAATTATTGTCAACTGTGTCAATCCCATCATTGTTAAATGAATTAAAAGAGCATTTGAATGTTTGTGTTTTCTGTTTTCATTTTATCAAGCGCAAGAAGCACTCAGCTGAGCTCATTCATTCCTTTTCTGTGATAGGTTTTCCATTTAACGTAAAGTCATGGCATCGAAAAAGGCACCGAAGAAGAGTGAAGATACACACGAAGGATATATCATCTCCGACACCACGCCACACGCTATAGACTCCATTAAATATTGGACTCAAATCTCTGAATTTCTGGAATATGAATTCAAGAATGCTCATACTGATTCTGAGAATCACTATCGGGACATAGAAGAATCAGAGCTTCATAAGATCGTCGTGTGCCCTCAGCTCGTGGCATACAATGATATGATCAGTTGGGCCCTGGAAAAGGTTGATATCCTGATGAGGAGCATCTTAAATAATCAAGGAGTCATCGTCGGTTCATTCAGGCCAGAACATATACAAGTAATGTATAAGCTCTTGCCAAATCCCAAGCATACTTTTAATGCCGAGTTTTTAGCTGAATTTCAGAGGAAAGAATGCACTGAGTCAGACCAGACTTATCTTGATATAATTAGAGACTGGTGGAGATGTCCATCAAAATTTAAGGCCGATACCTATGGGGTTTATGCTACAACATCCTTGAATGAATACATGGTCTATGTAGCCATTATGTTGTGTATACTTTTCAGGAGAAAAGATCCCTTCCATTTTCATGCAGATTGGGTGCCCTTTTTAGAAGAAGCTTAAGAAGGATATGCTTTTAACTAGAGTAAGATTTTGTCGGATAACCTAACACAAGAAATCTCAAACTACAGAGATGCAAAATCTAAGGGACAACCAGTGGCCTTTTACATGTCAGCATACATTATGGATGCAATCTTTTATGTGACTCATTTTCCCTTAATGAATTGGAATTGGAATATAACCTATCTAGAACCCATTCATGAATATCATTCTGCCCTTTGGGAAGAAAATTCTAAGGACGCAATTTATGAAATTTGTCATTTTGTTATAATTCCGATGCATAAAATATTTTGTGGATGCGAACCCCCTCGCATTTATGATATAGTCATAGAAAATCTTAAAGTAATAGCCGACTGGTTTATTGATGAGAATTTTTCCCACATTAGGGTTTATGGTTGTTCTATTCCCCCTCATGCACTCCCTAAATTCCTACCGGACAGATTGGTGTGTAGAGAAGTAGCCCACCAGATAGTAAAAGGCGGCATTGGATTAGAGCTAAAGGCAGCTCAGAAGAAGTCATGGCCAACTTTCCATGTACATATCGGGAAATTTTCCTTACTGAATCTAGGCCATTCTAAAGTAGAGGCTGAATCACAAGAAGAAGTAAAATTGGTAGATATTGAACACAGAAAGCATGACCCCTATCAATTAGTAAGCAGGCATTTGATGCATTGTAATTTAAAAGCCTATGAGCATGAAACATCTGTTTATGATGATGTATTCAAGGAGGTTAAATCCTATGAAGAGGTATTGAACAGAGTATAGGCCCTGCCACCTGACTCATAGATTGGTTTTGCGTCATTCCAGAGCGATAGGCAAAGTTATTTACCCAAAAGTTTGCAGGGCGAAGCTACGACCCCACCTTCAGAGAAGGAAGAGTCTCCCCCGGGATTTGAAACAAATATACAGGAAAAAGCAAATACTAAAGGAAATATGAAGGATACTAGAATACCTTCACAAGACACAAAAATTTCCTAGACAAAAGGATCAGAGACTGGGAAGGGAAAGGAGCTAGAAACATCCCTAGAAATCCCTAAGGATGTTCTAGAAAAGACAGGAGGAATAACATCGACAGAACTTGGAAGCCCCATTACTTCCTTGACTCCATTGCAATCCACTTATGGAAACCCCCATGAGGGAGCTCTGTATGTCAGTGATCTGGAGCCAATTTCTAGGGATGAGATTCCTTCATCAGATTATTTTTTCAGTAAAAAGAGAAGGGCAATCTTGAAACAGGAAATCCATCCAAGAGGAGATGGGATGATTAAAAAGCATAGGCTCATTATATATGGAAAGAAACTTAAAGATGGAGAATTTTCTACATATGTAGCAAGCACGATGGGAGCTTTAGCGTCGACAAATTTATATTCTGTGGACAGTTTGACAACTATGTTGGAACAAAAAGACCAAATGATACCTCAGCTACAGGGTAAATTGAAAGAAACCGAAAGAAATATCAGTTGGGGAATAAAAAAGGGTCTAGAACAAGCTCGATGAAAAGATATTCAAGAGATTCAGAAAATGAAAACAAGCTTAGAGGAAGCAAATCAGATAATACAGGTCACTCAAGCACATGTCTTAAAGCAAAAAGAAGCAAATAAACAATTACAAGATAAGATTAGCACTATTTCAAATCAAGTGGTAGAGCTTGAAATTTTCCAGGCTCAAGTATTGGGAATACATTTGAAGATAGAAGAAGAACAACAGAAAGTGTTTTTAAATCTGGAAGTTGTCCAAAATTACTTTCAGGAAACAAATAAATCTTTGGAGAATGTTCTCCAGAGAGAAAGAGAACTGAAAGCGGCCAGAACGACTTTCCAAAAAGCAGTAGCCCTTTCAACAAAGGAAAAGGTCAAAAAGATTCAAAAACTATCCATTTCAGAATAGGTTAAAGGAGATATAATACTCAAAGTGTGGGAAGCAGACCTGGCCGAAAATAAAAGAATAACCAAAGATGTCAATGATGATTGTCAATGAATTTTTGATCTCTTAGAAAAAACTTCATTGAATATTGGAAATAATGACTGTCCTGGGTTATTAGGAGAGATTAACATTGTCAAGCACCAGCTAAGGTTCAAGGAAGATTTGGATGAAATGAAGGTGGAGATCCCAAAACTTAAGGTAATCAATATCGCTGAAATCGACAAATGGATAGTGATACCGAACTTAAAGTTGGAAACTATTAAGTTCACAAGGAAGATAATATAAGATCGTTTGCCCGAATTGCAGAAAAGATTCTTCATATTTGAGGCAAAAGAGATACCAGATGTTCCCAGAGTTTTGGTGAAGTTTTTGGGAAAATGTATTTGCTGTCTTGAGGCAGAAGAAGAAAGTTCGTCAACACAAACATAAAAATACTCTTTTGAATATTTTCATCATTAGAATAATAAAGAAGTTAGAAAAGAAATTTAAACGGTTTGACATTATTCATCCATGTAACCGTAGTCTTAAGAAGTTGGTTAATCACCAACGGGAAAATATTTGATGATCATGTATAAATATATTTTCAGAAGACTGCGAAAATGCTTTTGGTTTTTTGAGAGAGCTGATTGTATTAAAAGTTTTCCAACCCATTGTGATATATGAATACAGATGAGATTCTGAATCCTTCCAACTTGTAGCTGTGTTCTTTAACCTTGTTTACCATATTTTTCTATGTTTCTTTTTCAATGTCTTTCTAATGAATGATCAATTTGAAGTTTATTTTATACATCTTTTATAGTTTAGATTAATTTGGTTATCAAATTATTTACAGCTTTTCCTCTGAAATTGCTATCAGTAATTTTAAGACCTCTGGATCATTTGAGCCATGATATTTAACACTTCATTAGAAATCTCGTTTTCTTCTTTATTTCCTGTTACAATATGAGATTCTTTCTTGATTAAAGCCTCATATTTTTTCAGTAGTATTTCTTTGTTATTTTATGATTCTCAAATTGTTTCAAGTCCAGGAAATGGCCTCAACTGTATTTATGTTATTATTTTGAATTTCAAAACTATTTTTCCTATTCTCATCTCTTAAAAAACCGAAGTAACAATTTATCGAATTCTTTCACAACTAAATAAAATCTTACTCTCCATGACTATCCCAAATAACAGACAACCCAACATAGAAACTGGTCTCCAAGATCAAACCAATATTTCTTTAAACCTATTTAATACTATTCTGCAAACAACAACTAATGGGGCTGAATTAGAACGTTCATGGGCTGCTATTGAGAGAGATATCAACATCCAAGAACAACGGGAAGGTAGACAGAGACAGTTGAGAAACTGATTCTACTTTACCCTTCTTTTTTATTCTTATCCTTTAATTACCTTTACCTTTACAGATGCCTTGACAGTATACTTTACAACCTTAAGGTATAAACTCAGGAACAACATCTTTTTGGTGTCGTTGCTGGGGACGAAGAAACTAAAATTTTACCTGGGAAGAATGACATTGACACTTTCTTTATTTGATAGTGAACAAAGATAGAAAACACTATAAGGCTACCTTTATTTTTCAATTGGCGACTCCATGATAAGTAAACTGGCTATTAGCCGAAAGAACACCAGAAAGAACTCGGACGACAAGCAAACCTCGCCAGTCTTTGATCCGAAAAAGATTTTAAAATCACGAAGATCCCTTAGACAAATATTTTTACCTACACATACTATTTGTCAGCCTGATTTTACGCAGTTGAACGTTTTGGAAACACTTGAAAGATCTGTCTCACTCCCCCTCTCATACTATACGTTCTCTTTTCCTGAGGTATTCTCCCCAGATTCCCGAGAACCTTCTCCTCATGCATTCCGAGCTTCAACCTCAAATCTACCAACGGCTGCACAAGGAGGTGCTGGAGCTGGAGGTGGTGCCCCAGGAGGACTAGATGGTGGCCAAGTACCACTTCCTGAAATCTTCGCTAAAGTAGTTTCTAGATATGCTCCCCTTGTCCTCCCAGTTCCCCTACACGATCTCTCAGAAAATTATATGAAAATCCTTCCGAAATTTACAGGGGAATGGGATTTGACCGCCCAAGAACATATAAACTTCTTTGACCAATTTGTCGACATCCTCGTTCAGAATTTCGAAGGACAGGTGAGGACCTGGTTCCGATCCTTAGCATCCGAATCTCTAAGATCTTACGAGGAACTTTAAAGCGCTTTTATTAGACAATGGGGAGAGAGGAAGGACCACCTCTACTACCTGATTGAATTTGGAGCCCTTATAAAGAAAAACTCAGAATCTGTTCTAGAATTCACACAAAGGTTCAACAAGTTGTATAATAAAATCTTGGTTGAGGTCAAACCTTCACAACCCGCAGCAAAGGTGACTTTTGTTGGAGCCTTTGATCCCGATTTTGCCTTATTATTGAGAGAAAGGAGATCAATAGATCTCATGAAAACGCAAGATGATGTTCTTGAGATTGAATCAAACATCATGGCATCAGGAAAATTAAAAGAAAAAATAGAAACTGAGAACAAAGAAAATAGGAAATTCAAAGAGCAAGGTGGACCCTCAAGATCGAGGAAATCCCCGGGGGATAAAATAGACAAGATGGCTAGGGTAGTTAGAGAACTTTCAAATAAGATCTCAAAAATAGAACTAGAGAAATCAAAAAGAGATAATTTCCCCAGGAAGGATTTTAGAAGGAATCCTGATCCTCATGCCCCACATAAAGTAATTAAAAATGAAGATCAACAAATCTCAACCCCCTTCAAAAGTGAAAACTTCATTGGAGAGGAAGATCTAGAAGATTTTGAAGAGCTTGATGAAGATATTAATAATCTTGACGACGATAATAAATCACCTTATTTATCGAGACAAGATTATGAAAAATCCTTAAATAAATAAATTACATCGGAAGACAATGTTAGCAACGACACGTCTGAAAATTTGGCTAGCCGAATTACAGGAAAAAGATAATTTAAGACCTAGGAACAAGAATCTTCCGATTGCTCAAACAAAAAAAATCTTGCCTAGAGGCGAAACTCATAAAGCAGCTCTAAAAGATGCTGAGGAAAAAACTGCAAAAACCCAAACTACTGACACACAGCCTATCAAGTCAAAGTCAGTAAGAACACCTGCCGAGAAAACACAGGATCCTTTGATTGAAATCAAGTCCGCACCACAAAGAAAAGCTGAAAAGAAAGGAATGGAGGCCCCAAACATAGAAAACGACAAGGCCCTGGGAAATTTTAATCTGGAAAACGAAATAAATAAAATTAAAATCCCTATCCCACTTGTTGAACTGGAGAAAAATCCCATATACAGAAAACAAATCGCCAAAATGATTAGCTTTTCAGAAGATGAAAGCCAGGCTGATGTCATCAACTTAGAAGATGACAAACCGAACATAGTCTTTGGTCCACATTTCGAATGTGCGAGAGACACTGTGGCCCCCTTTTATATCAAGTTAACCTTGTTTGAACACCTACTCCATAACTGTATGCTAGACTCTGGAGCATCCCACAATGTGATGCCAAAGGCCATTATGGAGAAACTCAGTCTCGAAATCACAAGGCCCTATGGTGACTTATATTCTTTTGATTCAAGAAAAGTCAAATGCATAGGCATGATTAAATACCTGGTGGTAGGTTTGGCACAAATACCTGCAAAAAACATTCTTATGGATGTAGTGGTCACCGACATCCCTCTGAAGTATGGTATGCTATTATCTAGGTCATGGGGTGCCAAGCTTGGAGGATCTCTCCAGCTGGACATGACATACGCTACAATTCCAGTTTTCGTAGGACAATACATGCGTCTTTACAGAGAGACTAGGTTGGCATTCATGGTAGGTGATCCACATAACCCAAATAATCATCCTGTATATATTGCTGACCAAGATGTAGGAAATTGTATATTATCTATTGATGATGATTTTGAAGTAGATATAGATGAAAGTTGTATAGAAGAAAAAACTGAAAAATAAAAAAATAAAAAAAAATGTATATAGCACTGGTGTATGGAAGATGTATTTTGACGGTGCTTCATCTTTCCTTGGAGCTGGAGCTAGGGCACTCCTTGTGGCTCTTGATGATCAATTCGTAATCCCCTTTTCATATAGGCTTCAATGGAATGTGGATTGCACAAATAATGTATGTGAGTATGAAGCTTTAGTGCTAGGATTAGAAGCCGCTAGGAGGATGAAAATAAAGAAACTCGAAGTCTTTGGCGACGCCGAGTTAATCATAAAACTGGTGAACTGACAGTACCAGGCCAAACATCCTAGGTTGAGGTCCTATAAGAATTGTGTCTGGGATCTAATCGAGAATTTATTCTCCTCTGTGAATGTTCATTTCGTCCCAAGGACTGAAAACCAACAGGCTGATGCATTAGCCAAGGCAGCATCAAATTTCACACCTCCTACCGCGTTTAAGTTAAAGTTTCACATACAAATGAAACATCAACCCTCGATACCGATTAACATACAACATTGGCAAGTCTTTGAGGATGATGAACAACTTCGAAAATTTTTAGAATCAATAGATGAATTTGCAGAAACACATACTGATCAAGAAAATCAAAATGATCCTATTTGGATCATGCAGGAGGAGGAGGATCCTCAAGAGTTCCATGATAAAATTGTGAATCACCGAATGCTCGTTCTTAAAAATAACCAGATCCCCAAGGGCCTGATTCCCTTGGAAAGATTATTCAATCAAGATGATATCCCTTCAAAAACCACCCTACAGCCCCAACCTGAAGAGGTCGAGGACTGTGACATAGGAACCAAAGAAAACCATCGGATGGTAAAACTATCCAAATATCTGTCTATAGAAGTTAAAATTAAATACAAGGAGTTGCTTAGAAAGTACAAAGACATTTTCTCTTGGTCGTATGAAGAACTAAGAACCTATGACACTTATGTGATCGAACATAAGATACCACTAAAGCCTAGTGTCAAACCCTTTAAACAAAAACTTCGACAAATCAACCCCATCTTATTACCTGTTATCAAACGGGAAGTCAAAAAACTCCTTGATGCAAAGATAATTGTACCATTGAGATATTCTGATTGGGTAGCAAACCTGGTCCCGGTTAGGAAAAAAAATGGGGAAATTAGACTGTGTGTTGATTTCAGAAATCTTAATAAATCCTCTCTCAAAGATAATTACCCCCTACCTAAAATGGATCACGTTTTAGAAAAAGTAGTAGGAGCAAATAGGATGTCGATGATCGACGGGTTTTCAGGTTACAATCAAATTTCCGTCAACTATCATGATAAAGAAAAAAAAACCTTTACCACTCCTTGGGGTACATTTATGTATGATAAGATGTCGTTTGGTTTGATGAATACAAGTGCTACTTTTCAACAGGCAATGGATATCGCTTTCGTTGGCAAACAAGACAAATTTGTAGTTATTTATTTGGATGACCTAACTGTTTTTTCTAAATCGGTTGAAGATCATCTGATACATCTCAAGCATATGTTTTAGAAATGCCACAGGTTTGGTCTATCCTTAAATCCTAAAAAGTCTCACTTTGTTATGAAGGAAGGCAAGCTTTTGGGCCATATTGTATCTCGAGATGGAATTAGAATTGACCCTAAAAGAGTTGAAGCTATAGACACAATAATGTTTCCTAGGAATGTGAAAGAGATTCAGTCATTCTTAGGAAAAATAAATTTTTTGAGAAGATTTATTCCAAACTTCGTTGAAATCGTGAAATTGATCACATATATGCTTAGGAAAAACATCGAAGTGAAATGGACAGCAAAAGCTAAAGCATCCTTTTCACGCATCAAGAAGGTTATAAGCGAGGCACCTGTACTAGCGAGCCCTGGTTATCTCAAGGATTTCCTTATTTTCACATTTTCCTCTGAACACACACTCGCCATGGTACTCCTTCAGAAGAACGAAGAAGGTTTCGAGCAACCAATAGCCTTTTTTAGCAAAAGTCTCTGAGATGTCGAACTCAGATATAATATAATGGAAAAACAAGCATATGCTATGGTAAAAGCATTAAAGGCTTTTAGAACCTATGTTTTTCATTCTAAGGTGATTGCATATGTACCTACTATCTTCGTAAAATATATTTTGGTTCAGGCAGATAGTGATGGAAAAAGAGGATGATAGCTTGCCAAAATTCAAGAGTTCGACTTGGAGATAAAACCAACAAAATTAGTAAAGGGGCAAGGCTTAGCTAAACTCTTAGCTGAATCCAATTTCAGAGCTCTCGGGATAAACAAATCTCAGGGGGAGGAAGAGTGGGTAGACGTGAATGAACTTGAGGAACAAATAGCTGAAATCCAAATTGAAGAGAAATTTGCTTCATCAAATTGGTACAAGGACATAGTATCCTACTTGTTGACATTGAAATGCCCAAGTGACTTGTCCCCATCCAAAGACAGAACATTGAAGCTACATGCGGTCAAGTATTGTATTTCTGAAAGACAATTGTATTGGAAGGACCCACTTGGCTTCCTCTTGGTCTGTCTGGTCAAATCAGAAACAGAAAAGGTCATAAGCCAATTTCACGAAGGAGTGTGTTGAGGACACCACAACTGGAGGGCTACAACTTATAAGATCCCGAGGGCTGGGTATTATTGGCCCAAACTTTTCTCAGATGTCAATGCCAAGGTTCGAGCTTGTAGCCTTGTTATCGGACTAATCGGTAGGTTCGAACACTAACAGAATTCCCTAGATCCACCTGGATCTAGAACAAAA
>SNQJ01S0071337.1:0-31555 GCA_010110895.2 Picea sitchensis | reverse complement strand
TTCTAGTTAAAGTGTAGGAGCATAGAAGGAATTTTGATTACACTAGAGTGAGGATATCTCACTAGCTGTGTGAAGAGAGTTCATCCAAGTATTGATGAGAGGGTTGGATCACAAAGGATCATGATTCAATATAGTGATAGGTGGAGAAGGAATTTCATCTAGAGGTAATATAGGTCAAGGAGGTGAGAGAGAAGAAGCAGTCGCATGTGGGTTTCAAAGGACATAGACCAAAGGAAAGTAGGGCTTCATATAAAAGTGGTCATATAGGCTTTCTGTACACATCTGCATGTCACAGTGGAGACAATTGCAGATATTCGTCATTCATAGAAGGGAAATTCATTGATGTCTGTGGTTCATAGAAGGACAAGTCACAGATGCATTGGAAAATGTGTTGGTACAAGGTCGTACAACAACAAAAGATTTTCCAGGTTTGTTTGCAGTGTATAATTCTCTCAGTGGGCCATTTTCCCTATTATGGGATCTATTATTGGACCTTAATAAAAGCATCATTGGACTAGTGTTCCCTCCGAGGTTGGTCCATGGGTTTACCTGAAAATATTGGTGTTCTTATGTTATTGATTTGGTTTCCTTGTTTATGGTTTCGATACCTGTTTAGTTGATTATTCAGCTATGATTTTAGTAGATAAAGTGATTTTATTTGAGATAAATATCGAGTGTTGAGTAGAGTGGTAAAATATCAACACGGTATTAATGCATACCAAGGGTTGAGTCCTCTCAAGATTATTTTATCAATATGGTATCAGAGCAAGGTTTCTCTGGGAGGAAACTAAGTGCACATTGTATCGACATATCTATGAGATTAGAGTGACTAGGGGATAGATCGAGTTCAGATCTAGGGTTACTGGAGAAAATATATGGGGTCAGGAGTTCATAAGTGGGTACTTGAAGGACTAATCACAGATCCATGAGAGATATTAGCAGATCTATAAAAAAGCAGGAAGAAATCAAAGGACCGATTTCTTGGAAACATCATAGATGAGGCTTTGAAGGAGAGAGGGAGAACATGGGAGCAGAGAAGGAATTTTTCTCATGTGATTGATTCATCTACTTTGGAGCAAAGATGGACTTTTTCTCAAGTGCTTGAGCCATGAGGGACAATGAATCAAAGGGATATCATATAGGTGAAGAAGGAAGTTCATTCAAAGATCATAGGATGACATATTTATTGGATTCAATGACTCACAGACAGAGCAAAGAAGGAATTTTTCGTAGGGAGATATCAAAAAGGGGCGAAGAAGGAATTTCACCTAGATATCTAATTATTCCAAAGGAGAAGAGAATTCATAGGAGAAACCAAAGTAGCACCATGAGTAGTAGACATATCCGGTAGAAAGGATGGATTTAGGTAGTAGAGGAGTTATAGGTACATGATTGTACAATAGCAGCAAAGGTGCTCGGTCATAGGTGTTGGATATTTATCACTGGACATAAAACACACAAAAAATGAGTGAGTAAGATCTCATTGATTGGATGGAGAAGGAATTTCATTCAAGTGTGTAGGGAAGGGTTCAAGGAAATGAGAAAAGGGGAAACAAGGGAGATAACAATCAACCAACAAGATCAAAGGGATGATATTGAGGTTTGTAGGTCTTGGCTATTTGTTGATTTGTATTCCTCAGGAGAACCATTATCCCAAGACGAGATCATGTAAAGGGATCCAAGATGATATTGGATTATGGAGCAATGGAAATTAGCAGAGTGGCAGAGAACAAAGAGCAGGCGGCTCCGAAGGTTGGGCAACACAGAGGGTGTCAACCTTCAGGTTCAGTTGGGAAGGAGAATCCTTCCCATTCTGTCAAGAAGGATTCATGGTACAAGATGGCCATGTAGGATGCTCAAGAGAAAGAGAATTCTAGGAGCATGTTCATAGGAAGTGATTCTTCGTAGATAGGTCATACCATCATGGTAGGGATAACTTTTGTGTCAGAGGGAGTAGCCAATCAAGTGTATTGGAGAGCAAGCATTGTAGCAGATTTGGTAACAAAGATAGATCCAACTCCAAGTGGAAGAATTACCTTTCTCGCTAAGAGGGAGTGTTGTTGTTCTTGGTAGAATCAGACATGTACTTCCATATTGGCATGTTTTTTTCATGTGGAAGTTGTCGAAAATATTCTAGTCTTGAGTTTACTTTAGTTGAAAGGAATTAATTAAAGTAAAATTGTATTTATTAATGAATTGTGTTATTTAAAGTACATTCTTAGCATGCAACATGTAATATAAATATTAAGTGAGTGTAAGAAGTAATATCAACCATATATCACTATGAATATTAGAAATAGATTGTAGCTCATGATTATAAAAACAAGGTTGGGGTAAAGGAGAAGTCACTTGTGTTAAGGGAGTAGACACAGTTAGGACTCTTGATGAGAGGTCAAGGTCGAGATAATATTGGTGAGATGCCAAGAGAAAGGGACCTTGGTGAGAGACCAAAGTGAGGATATTTGGTGAGATTCCAAGATCAATAGACTCTTGGTGAGATACCAAGAGCAAGGGACCTTTGGTGAGATTCCAAGGTTGAGGATCTTTGGTGAGATTCCAAGATCATATATAGCAAAGAAGTAATTTTTATAATTAGATTGTAGGAGAAAAGAAGGACTTTTGATTACACTAGAGTGAGGAGATCTAACTGGTTGGGTGAAAAGATTTAATCCAAGTATTGATGAGAGGGTTGGATCATAAAGGATTGTGATTCAAGATATTGATAGGTGGAAAAGTAATTTCATCTATAGGTCATACAGGTCAAGGAGGAGAGAGAGTAGAAGCATCCACGAGTGGGTTTCAAAGGACATAGATCATAGGAAAGCAGAGCATCATACATAAGTGGTCATAAAGGATTTCTATACACATCTATGTTTCATAATAGAGACAATCGTGGATATCCATGGGTCACATAAAGGAAATTCACGGATGTCCACGGGTCACAGAAGGACAAGTCATAGATATATTGGAAAATGTGTTGGTACAGGGTCGTACAATAACACATGCATTTCCAAGTTTATCTACAGTGTATAATTCTCTCAGTGGGCCACTTTCCCTATTATGAGAGCCCTGATTTGACCTTAATAAAAGAATCATTGGACTAGTTTTCCCTCTAGATTTTTTCTAGGGGTTTACCCAAAATATTGGTGTTGTCATGTGCTTGATTTGGTTTCCTTGTTTATGCTTCTGCTGCATGTTTATTTTATTACTTGGCTATTATTTTAGTGGATAAAGTGATTTTATTTGAGCTAACTATCGGGTGTTGAGTACATTGGTAAAATATCAACATGGTATTAGTGCATACCAAGGGTTGAGTCCACTCAGGATTATTTTATCAATAGTTACGCCAATTTGATCTACTTGTATTGGGATTTGGACAAGTACAAATTGTGTGATAACATTTTTGGCACTATTTTCGGGGAGAATCAAGTCAGTTTTCCTCAATGACACATCTTTGGTGATATTTTTCCGAAGCCCTTATCAAACATCATTATCCATGGCTCCTCCGATATAAGATATGAGAGACATTTTCGGACCCTTGGACATAAGTGAAATCCCAGGATAACCCCGACCAATGATTTCTGAGTACAGTATAAACTATATAAATTGGATGCCCAAGTTTTTTGGTAATGAGGAGACTACCACCGAAGAACATATAATTTTTGGGCCTTCTTTCAATTGGATCCCATGGATGACGAAGATGAATATATTTTCACTCACTCTTCACAATGTTGCTAAAAATTGGTATGATCTAGTCTCCTTGATAAAAGCATCAAGACCATGGAACAATTTGAATAAACCTTCCTGAAAAAATGGAGCACCAGATAAGGCCCTAACACATTGTTCCAAAAACCCATTCGTATAAGAAGGAAATATATTTGTGAATAAGGTTACCCATCCCTTAGAAAAGAGAAAGAGTTATCCCATGATTCTATTGAAGACAACACATATTTGATTGAAGAACGAGAGCCTGGAGAGGTGAGTCATGAGGATGAAGTGATGATGTGTTCTCCTCCATTTGATGAAGTCATCCAAGCTTCCACTCCTCCTACACAAGAAAAAGAGAATACGGTAAGTCATTTCCATTTCCATGATTTTGATGATACTCTATTCTATGATTCAGAAAGTGAATAAGTGTTAGAGAAACCCTCGGATGTACTAGACCCTTCATTTTATGACAAAGGTAATGATGTGATTGATAATATTTTTGAGTTTATACATGTTGGGAGATGTAAGTGGGACGTGATTTGTTATGATGGAGATCCCATTTACAACATTGAAGGTCATTTTCAATTTTTTCCTTTACAACAACCATGTGTAACTACTAGTAATTCAAATCTCTAGCAACACGAAGATGACATGATCACATATTTGTTCCAACCACTCAAGGATGACTTACCACAACATTCTCATGATGATTACTGGTCATACCTTGAGTATTTTGATACATTTCCCTTTGAGCACTTGGATTTAATTTACAAAGAGAATTTTCAACCACCATTGTGCATTAATTTTGATGAGGTAAAGGACAGGGTTTTCTCGGGACATGAGCTTCATGATACGACTTTCCAGCCTTCCTTTTTTCCTTCATCTCAATATGTCACTAAATAAGCAACTGGGAAACATGTTCCTTGTCTCAATATCTCACTATGGAAAATATTTTTCTTAGAATTTAAGGGTAGGTTGAATGTTTTAAGAAGAAGCTTTATATATCAGTCTTTCAACTTTTCCCTAAGAAGTTGTTAGTCATCCTCTAGATTCTTGTTCATCCCTTCTGAGGCCTCAGGAAGTGATAAGATCCAGATTAGTCAATCTTTAGAGTCTCTAAGTCATCCTATAGAATATTCACCCTTTCACGAACCTTTTCAGATATGAACTGAGCATTCTTGTGGATATGTGACTTGGCATGATTTTGTCCCTCCATCCCACATCCATGAGTCAGATTTTATGGTTTACTATGATATAATGACTCCTTTAACTTAGGTTATTTTTGTGCTTGAGTTGTATTTATGTTGGTTTATAATGAAGAACAAAGGTAGGTGTCTTGATACAATGCTAGCATGGTTGTACTGGTTATATGATTATACCTAACATTCCTTACTAACATAGATTTGAGTAGGTAAGTTAGGAATTTGCATCTTTCATTTCATTGTATATACGTTGCATACTGCATATCATGGTAGTATAATTTGCATCTAGCTTAGATTCATTTGCATACATGTTTATGATTTATATTTTCCTTTCTTTGTGTATTTCATCATTTCTATGGAATACCTATATGTTTTCATTGACAAGTTAGAATGGAAATTATTTTCAAAATTTGCTTTTGGATTTTGATCATTTTCATAAGAACTAGGGGTGATAACACCACCCTAGGTACTCTAATGATTTTTCTTGAGTGTGAAGGAACAAGTCATACCAGAGATGTTGAGGTTCTCATGTGCTCTACAGTGAGAAGATGTCCCCAAGTAGGAGCTTGATGTTACTCCCCTCAGAATAGGGGTAACTAGGGAGATCATGTCTTGAGGCCCACAGGTAGGAGACATGGAATTCCGAGAGCCATATTGACTAGCATATCCCCAAAGGTCCCCTCCTATTCCTTGATGAATCACCATACATCAACAAAAACAAAGAAACATCCATCGCATCGACCTGACCCCAGAGGAAAACAAGTCTTGCTTCATGAGGTAATAATTTTGGTTTCATGGTAAGTGTCACTCTAATAATTGAAGCATTTGAATATGTTGCAAATAATTCTTTCTTAATTACAGAACGTTTGCTTGGAAATTATACTTTTTTCTTTATTTAACCTTGTTGGGTGTCATTTTGTCCTAGTAAGTTGGCCACCCTCGGGAACAGGGTGCTACTGGGGGGATCCTTGAAAAGTCATAGTACCATTCCTGATCATACTTGTCACTTTCCATACATCTTTATTCTCATGTCTTTATATTTTGGTATTTTTGGGCGCACTGAACCAAGAAGGGATTGTACCTCATTTCATGGGAAGAAGGGGCTAAAGACCCAGAGGGAAATGTAGCTAAAAAAAGACAAAATACAATCATGAACCTTACAAAATATCTCCCAGGGATCTCAATAAAAATTAAATTCTTCTCACAAGAAAAATAAGGGACTTGTAAAATGAATAACTAATTAATTCATCATGCCAACCATGGTACACCGTATGTGGGCTATGCATTTCCTTTTTTTTGCCCCTTATTGTCTTCAACCTGGGAAAGAAATATCAAGTGTAACCAAGGTAGAGAATGTGTGGGATTTGTTTTTATTTCTTATTTTATTTCCCCTCCACGTGTCTTCAAATTGGAAACACTTTAATAAATTAATGGCAAATGGGATTGGAAAAATGTTGCATCACGGACGAAGGGAAACAAACCCTCTACAAAGGCACCCATAAATGAGACAATACAAACCCTTGTATGTCATAAACCCCATGACCAGAAGTCTTACCCCACTCCACCTCATACTCATGCATGGATTAGATAGGTTTTTCATGGGATACACCTTTGACTTGGGGATTGATTGGACCAATAAGATGCATTGACACCCCTCCCACACCTAAATTTGAATAATTGTATAAGATCTTTGAGAATTTGTTTAGTTTCAAAAGGGGGGTTTGATGCACATGTTTGGGTGGTTATATTATTATACATGGCTTACTTGGCATGATTCTTGTGACTTATGGACCCTTTGATGACATATCTATTTTTCTTTGCAGGACCTTTCTTGGTGGACAAGTATTCATGAGGAGATGAATTATTTAGACCTTCATGAGGGATTTGGAGCCCAAGGATAGATGAAAATACCCCATGTCTAGGGAAACATTGTGATCATCATTTGCACAATGAATAAAGAGGTATTTTCCTTTGGAGGCAATCTGGCATGGCTTGGAGACTAGCTCCCATCCCTCTCCACTTGGACTCTAGCCTTTGGAGGCTTGTACATCATCCTTATAGCCCATGATGTCACTAGCGATTGATGTAGATGATGGAGGAGGCTTTTGATGTGACATTTGGAACTTGTTTAGATGATGGGTGGCCTTTGAAGGCCCAACATTTCACTCTCCAACCATTACATCACCTTGTGGGAGCTTAACGTCATCTTAGAAGGGATGACGTCACCCTTTTTAGGGTTATTCTATGTGAATTCTGGATTTTGTAATTATAAAGGAAATTTTTTAAGGTCGGCCTTTATTTTATTATGGACTAATTGTTATTGCGATGTCTTATATAAATAAAGATGTAGACATTTCATTTTTGAACATAACACTTCCTCACAAGAGGGGGTAGGAATGAAATTTTCTCCCTAGTGGCATTATTTGTCTCTTTTACTAGTGCAAACCACTTGGATTACTTTCTTTGGATGCTTCTTCATGATGTTTGGTGGAAATTTCTGCAACTAGGTGTTTTATGCTTGATTATTCTTGGTGAAGTAAGTAAAATATGCAAAAAAAAATCATGTTTGAATGCTTATGGTAAATTTTACTTTTTCATGTTGAATGTTATTATATTTCTTTCTTAAACCCTAGGAGAGGGACATAAAGTGCTTCTTCCTCTCTCTATCTCTTTCCACTTATTAAATTGTCACGAGAATCTTGTCTAGATTAGGCTCCTAAATCCCTAAAGTGCTAGCACTTTAAGAGTCCTATTCTTGTGGTTTGTTGCAAATATATTTCAAGTTTCCAAGGAGAAGAGGAATTTGCTAGAGCCCAAAAGAGATTTCACTCTAGCCAAAATTCCATCTTTGAGATTCAAAGCTTGGGGCCTTGTAGTGCCAAAACCTAAAGACTTTTTCTCTCCATCCTTAGAAAATATTATCATTTATTTCTCCAAGTGTTTGTTTCTGTTGTAAATGACTCCATAGCCAAAAAGGAACTTGTCTACTTGATCTATCTTGTGAAGGAATTGACCAAACTACTCTTACATTCTACTCTATAAAGCTTCTACTAACTTTTGCTAACCCTAGCTTAGTTAAATTCACCAACTAACTTACTATTGTAGAAAATATTTTCTAGAACGATCTAATTTTATTCATTTTGTTGCATACAATAACTTAACATTAACATAAACTACTCAAAAATTGCTTGGAATAAGTGCTAATTGATCTATTGGATAAATGTTGATTTTTCACCGTCTTTTCATGCAATTCTGATATATAATTCTTGTGGTTGTTAAAAATTACCATCGTTTGTTTTAAATTGTCATCTAACTACAAGTTTTCTTCAACCATCATACATTTACATTTTTTTATTGTCTTTTGAGGTCTTAATATCATTTTGGTACTTGGAAATTGCTATATATATGTTATATTGTTCTTGTTCCTCGCAAGTACACAAACTCTTCCATTGCCTCAATTTCACAAACATAGACCTTTGACTTGGGTAAATAGTGAGAGGGGGGTAATTTCTTGGCCATGTATTTATATTTCCTACCCCTTTAGGTTACTGGGGATGCCTCCACTAGATTGGACCTCATCCATCCCTAAAAGAGGGAATTACCCATCAAGGTGACAATGGTGGGTTATCATGTTGTTATGCCAATTTAATCTACATATTGTGTGATAACATAACCATAGACCATTAGAGATTTATTTTAGACAAAYTAATGCCTCATTGAATTGGCCAACCCCCGACYATCGACCATCAATTATTCTTGTTTCCGACCAAATACTTCGCCAATCTTATCAACTCGACCATCGCCCATCAATGATTTTCCTTTGACCAACTCCAATGCATAGAATTTTTTTGACCAATATTTGATTAATTTGGGTTGTCAATCTATTATTCAAACGAATATTGATTGTTGATCGAATCCAACTTTCCAACAACTGAAATGAATCTATACCATCGATCTGTTTCATTTTCTCGACCGTAAAAAATGAATCTTAATTGTTGATCTGTGGAACCTTCTAAATGGATGAAACCTTATAAATTTTTAAATTTATTAGAATGAATTTGGGTCATTGACCGTGAGATCAAACGTGATCTCGGTCATCGATTCACCAAACTCCATGCAACTCTACAACGACCACTAAAACATGAAATTCGAACATTCCAATTCGAATTTAACTCTACAACTCTGTATATCGATTCTATTAAACCTTTATTTGATGGTTGTGAGGAAAATCCAACCTGAATTCGCTCATGAATTTGGGGTTTCACTATGTTTTTCTTCGTTTTCCCCCAAAATTCATCATAGATAAAATTTGTAACAGGGAATTGCCAATTTGCACCCATCTTGGCCCATACAAGCCCGATGTTTGAACCAAACACTCTGATACCATAATGTAATGTCCCCCAACCCATATGAGGTCCATTACATGTGAAAAAACTCATAAAATAAAATTTATCATACCTAATTAATTTCCTATAGCTTTCAAATACTTAAAACCATATTTAGATATTGTTTGTTACCATTAACTGAATGCATCTACAACATTATAAAATAGACATGAAATGGAACTAATAAAATCGATTACAACAACATATAAATAAATCTTATACACAAGGTTCATGCACAACAATTTAACTCATAATTACAACATATGAACATATAAAACACTTATCTTTTAACTATTTTGTGCAACTAGTTGCTTGAGACATACATTATAGACTTTTTGTTCCAAATATCAACAACAATTCACCCCCGATCTAAGGCTAGTAATCCAAAAAACAGGGTGGTCTCTCACTATCTACTCACAACTCAGAAAATCCCACAACCCACTGATATTCTCCTACAACTATCCCAATTTTCCACCAACTCTCTTCCACTTGACCTGCCCAACCCAAGGAATGTACCCCTTCATTGATATCAGTCCCTTAGGCATCCCATTCATTTATCAGGGTAACTCTGGGATAGGTAACCAAGAATATCTCAGCTGGGAAACTCAAAGGAACTCACTACCAAGAAAACTACCAACAACAACAACAAACACTTTTTGTTATAGTGAAAATCACACATGAGTTCACTCTTTAGTCCTAAGAACCTGGCTCTTTAGTCTTTATCAGTTTTAAACCTGTGAAGTAAAGCAATGCATATAGATTCTTAAGAAAAATAGAAATTAATCAATGGCTCATACACATAGTACACAAAGATTTATGATGGAAACCTTTAACTGAGATAAAACCATCCTTCCTTGGTAGCAAACCTCTCAACTCTTCATTATATTAATTTCACCATTTTCAATACAATATATACAAAATTTCAGGTATTCCGCAGCTACCAAAACCCTAATCCCTTAATCCAGATTTAATTTAGAAAACTGCTAAAAATAGAAAAAAAATGATAAAATAAAAAAATCCATCAAACACAGTCATCAAATATGACACACTCCCCCATACACATGAAAATAATATAACACCTATCCAACATTCTCCCACTTTTTATTTATTTGCATATTGGGGGTTAGATGATTACATATTAAAAAATCTAGGGCGTTAGTGCCCATTGTTTCTCTACACCATGAGAACTTCTCAGAGCTCATCAACTTTATCAATGAATATGCAACATTCTTCAAAGTGTCAATATTCTCCAACAACACCTTCTTGTCTTCAACCATATCGTTCAAAAAGTGATACTGAACATCAATATGTTTTGTCTTTGAATGATAAGTTGGGTTCTTTTCCAGGAAGATTTCACTCTGATTATCACAATCTAACCTTACTTCTTGTTGTACCAACTTAATACACAAACAAAATATCTGTAACCATATTGCTTGCTTGATTGCATGAGTGGTTTCCATGTATTCAAATTTTGTAGTTGAGAATGCCACTACAACTTGTCATTTTCTCATCCAACTGATTTATCCTCCAAATAGGTTAAACACATACCCACTTGTAGATATTCTGTGATCCAGATATCTGGCCTAGTCTGCATAAAAAAACCCATGTATGTCCAACACTCTGTCCAATCTCAGTCTTCCTTGGTAGCACAATCCATAACTAGAAGTGCCACACAAATACCTAAAAACCCTCTTTACTATTTTATAATGCTCCTTCCTTGGTTTTGACATATACATTCTCAAAACTCCCACTGCATGTGCAATGTCCAGTCTAGTACATACCATTGCATACATCAAGCTGCCAACCACACTAGCATATGGAACATGGGACATGTCCTCTTCCTCTTTCTATGTAATCATACACTAATCTGCAAATAATTTTACACCTACAGGAATAGGAACCTTGACCGATTTACTTTCTTGCATGTTAAACCTTTGCAATATAGTCTCAACACATTTTCTTTGATTCAACACGAGTTTCATGTTTGCACGATCTCTTTTAATCTCCATTCCCAGAATGAATTTAGCAACACTGAGATCCTTCATGTCAAATTTGGAGTATAGTTGTGATTTCACCTCCTTGATAACATCCATGTTATTTCCTACCAGCAACATGCCATCTACATACAACACTACATAAATGAAGTGATTACCAACCTGCTTGGAATATACACAGTGATCGACCTTGCTTCTCACAAATCCTATTACAAGGATGTATGTATCAAACTTGTGTTACCACATCCTAGGTTATTGCTTCAAACCATATATTTACTTCTTTAGCTTACATACCAACTCTTTCATTCCCTTCATTGCAAAGCCTTCTAGATGCTTCATGTAGATTTCTTCTTCCAGATCCACATGTAGGAATTTTTTCTTTACATCCACCTATTCTACTTCAAAATAAAAAGAAACAACAATAGATAAAATAAATCTAATAGAAGTTAAATTGGAAACAAGAGAAAAAATTCCACCAAAGTCAATTCCCTCTACCCAGTAATAACATTTTACTACTAACTGAGCTTTGTATTTCTCCACTTTTCCTTCTGCATTCAAATTTTTCTTAAACACCCATTTGTTTCCAATGGCCTTTCTTCCAGTTGAAAACTCAACTAGATCCCATGCCTCATTCTTATCCAAGGCATCCATCTCTTCAACCATGGCCTTCTTCCAGAGTTTACTATCCTCTGAATTCACTACTTCCCTGACAGTTCTGGGATCATCATCAATAATAGATAAATCAAAATTAGCACAAAAATAAGGTGGAATATACCTTTATGGTTTCCTTATTTCCCTCATTTATCTCCTCAATATTGGAGTATGAGGTTATTCTTATTCTGATTCATCTTCTTTCGTTGATTCAGATTTCACATCATCCAACTCAAACTCTATTTTCTCAATTTATCCTTGCATTGGTAGGACTTCTTGTTTGGGAACATCTTTAACCTCTCTAGAAACAATATCCCAACTGTAAACAATATTCTTAGTTTCTGGGTTCCAAATCTTATAACCTTTCATACCATCTTTATAACCAATAAAGATACACTTTTCAACTTTATTATCCAACTTACTCATATTTTCATTTGGAACATGTACATAAGCATCACAACCAAACACTTTGAGATGTTCAAGAGAGGGTTTCTTACCAGTCCATACCTCATGCATAGTTTTTTCCACCAACATTGATGATGGTGATCTATTTACCAGGTAACATGCAATACCCACTACCTCCTCCCAAAATTCATGTCCTAACCCATCACCACTAAGCATGCTCCTTTCTTTTTCCATCAACGTCATCTTCATCCTTTTTGCAACCCCATTTTGTTGAGGTTTGTATGGAGTAGTCTTTTGCCTTGCTATACCACACTTGTTACAAAACTCTTCAATTTCATTCCCATAGAATTCTCCACCATTATTTTTCCTCAACACCTTTATTTTCTTCTCTGTCTAATTTTCTACCAGAGCCTTAAACTCTTTAAATTTATCAAATACCTTATATTTATTCCTAAGGAAATAAATCCATGTGTTCCTTGAGAAATCATCTATGAATGAAACATAATACACATATTTATCTATTGATGGAATATGCATAGGTACAAACACATCATTATGTATCAAATCTAAGATCCCCTTTGCTCTTGTATCACCAGATGGGAATCTTACTCGGTTTTGTTTACCATATATGCAATGCTCATAGAAATCAAAATCCAGGGTGAAATTAGACATACCTTAAACCATACCTTTACCGTGTAGTGTTTGAAAGCCCTTTTCTCCAATATTTCATAACCTTTGATGCCACAACATGGTATTCTTTCTAGGGCCAGTATGGATCATATATTCTTTATTTCTCTGCTCAGGGACAATAGAACTAATACACCCATCAGTATAATTCTTCCCAATAACTTGTATAGAGTTCCACACTGAAATCCCATCATCAACACCATTTATCCTCATACCATATTGCAACTACCCTTTCCCAATAAAGTATCCACAACTGCATCATACAACTTACTTAAAGATATTAGACTCCTGGTCGATAGATATGGAATGTGCAGAACTCAAAAGAGAGTTATAATCCTTCCATATTTTAGCAACAACTTAACCCTTCCACATTCCATGATTTTGGATGTCGATGTAACATACCATATATAAAAAGTATGCAGAACAAAAATGAAATGCTAGAAATGGCAGAATAACAGTAATATAACCAGAACAATCACCACAATAA
Source organism: Picea sitchensis (assembly GCA_010110895.2). NCBI lineage: Eukaryota > Viridiplantae > Streptophyta > Pinopsida > Pinales > Pinaceae > Picea > Picea sitchensis. Next base: position 18,036 of record SNQJ01S0071337.1, on the reverse strand, counting down.
CATTGAAATGATATAAGAATAAAAACATAAATAACACTTTGATTCTGAGAGCAATGTTCACGGGCCTCTTCGAGGGGGAAATATCCAGTCGAGAAGAGCTCTATTACAATAATCTCCAAGATAGGGTTATCATACCCTGAACTCCTATTTATACTAAATATGTCTATCAAAAGAAGCATCTAGAGGAAGATCCTTCTAGAAGCGGAAGATTCTATTAGGTCTTCTTACATTTGACTTATTCTATTTTATTGCAAGGCCTTATTAATATTTACCTTTATTACATTTGAATATGTTGTTCTACCTATGTGTGGGTTAGGACCCTAACATGTCCTCCCCCTTAAAAACAACCTTAGAAGATCCTTCTAGAAGCTGAAGACATTCTATTAGGTCTTCTACATTTGACTTATTCTATTTTATTGCAAGGCCTATTATCATTTACCTTATTACATTTGAATATGTTGTTCTTACTATGTGCGGGGTTAGGACCCTAACATGTCTCCCCTTAGAAAAAAAACCTATCCTCAAGGCTTGAGATGGAAATTGCTACGTATCGGTAGTTGATTCCCGCGGCATCTCGCTTGGAGGCGTATATTTCCATTGGACTAACACTTCCTTGATGGTTCTTCCACACAGCGACACTCACGCTCGTCCAAAACGGCTTGTGGTTGTAGCCAAATGGATCCTTCTTTCAGCCTAACTTGGAAGGTTGGTTTGAATTTGCGCACTTAATTCCAATCACCTTCTTTAAGCATGAAACATGAAAAATAGGATGTAGCTTTGAATGACTCGGGCAAAGCTAACTAATAGGCAACCTGTCCCACACTGAGAACAATAAGGACCATAAAATTTGGGTGCTATCTTCGAAAATGCTCTACTTTGAGGAATTTTTGTTTCAGGAGGTTGCAGTAGAAGAAACAACTGATCCTCTTCTACAAATTGACGCTAGAAACAACCTTGATCCTTTGTTTCATGTTATTTTGTGCCATGACCAAATTCCATTTGAGGGTATGGAGAATATCCTCGCGAACTATAAGTGTTTAATAACCCGCTCGACCTTCGAGACACCATGTAAGTATGAGAGAATTGAAGGTGGCTTCTCATTCATATACCGCTTCAAAAGGAGTCATGTAGTTAGTTGTATGGTATGAAGTGTTGTACCACCATTCATCTAGTAACCATTGAGGCCACTGATTTTTTTCTTTTCCGATGAAAAAAAACCTCAAATATATTTCCAAAAACTTGTTGACAACTTTCATTTGACCATCAGCCTAGGATAAGTTGTACCGAGATGCAATTGGGTGCCTTGTAGCTTGGAATAGTTACTTGCCAAAATTGCCAGAAAGTTGGGTCGTGATCGTAAACAATAGAGTGTGGCACATGAAGCTTGAAGACCGATCCATGAAAATTTAAGCCACCGTGGATGTTGTAAATGGGTGTTGAAGAGCCGTGAGAAATGAGCATACTCTGAAAAGGCTTATCAACAACCACCATGATGAATTATTTATTTCCCAATTTGGGTAAGCATATAATAAAATCCATAGAGATATCCATCCAACTAGCGTGGAATCGGAAGCGCTTGTAGTGTGCCCGAAGATTTGATTGAGCCCCTTTGTTGTTAAGTTGACACACATCACATTCAAGGACAAAATTATGAATGTGTCCTATTTCATACCATCCCAAAAGAATGTTTGACCATGTCATAGGGTTTGGTAGAACCCAGAGTGCCCCGCTATGGGTGTAGCATGAAGCTCTAAAGTACCGTGGGATTTAATATTGTTTAATTAAATGCAAACAACCTTTGTATCGAAGCTCATCATGGAGCCAAGAGTAACCTAGGAAGTTGGAGCATTCGAATCAAGAATTTTTGGATCAGATGCTAACTTTTGGGATATTGTAGCCATTCCTAGTGAACGACTTTGAGCCAACCTAGTACAATGAAGGAAAGAGAAAAAAGGGATCCTTCATCTTCATATTTTTGGGAAAGTGCATCCAAGAACCACATTGTATTTTCCTTTCTTGTAAATGATCCTAATCATATCCAAAGAGCTTAGTCACCCATTTTTAAGTTCGGGAGGAAATGCTGTCTTAAAAATTACTTGAGTCTTTGATGGTCTATATTAATTTGGAAAAATTGCCCCAATAGATAAGGACACCAAAGATCAATGACATGCAAAATAGCCAATATTTCCTTTTCATAGATTTATTTGCTCATATTTCTTTCAGACAGTTGCTTATTAGTGAAGGCTAAAGTAACGAATTCCTCTTGCATAAGGACAACACTAATTCCTTTCCCTCAAGCATCACATTCCAAGACAAAGGTCTTTGTGAAATCGTGAAGGGCTAGGACTGGAGTGGTGCACATGTCCAACTTCAAGGTTTGAAAGCTTGAGCAAGAAATGGAGTCCAAGTGAAAGAGTTCTTTAGGAGAGCAGTGAGAGAAGGTAATCTCCATAATTTTTAACAAACTTGCAAGAATAACTTGTTAAGACCGGAAATCCATGCAATATTTTGAAAGTCTTGTGAGGCTAGTCTTCATAGCTTCAATCTTTTTTAGGATCCACCTGGACGCCATCCTTGCCAACCAGATGACCCAACTTCTACTTCTATGTTCAAAAACATTTAGACCAAGCTGTGAAAAGTTGGTGCCGAGAGAGTAGATGGAGAACTGATCCACATGAGCAAGATGGTCTTCCGTGTTTTGTTATAGAGGAGGATATAATCAAAGAAAACTACAAATGAAGGAGAAAAGGATGGAAGAAATGATTCATGAGGTTTTGGAAAGGGGAGGGGCATTAATAAGCCAAATGGAATGACCAAAACTCATAGTGGACCTCATGAGTTCTAAAGGCAGCCTTGGGAATGTCTACCTCTTTCAAACATATCTGGTGGTATCCAATGAAGACTCTGTTTAGTAAAGAATTAGGCCAATTCATCAGATCATCAATGATAGGAATGGAAATTTGTCTAATGGTAAGTTTGAGGGCACGGTGTCGACAATATTCGCTAAGAAACTTCTTTCTTCGTGACCCTCATGACCATAGGAGAAGAGTAGGGCTCGTACTAGGTGGATAACACCCCATTAAGGAGTTCCCGGACCATTTTCTCACCCCATTTTTGGGAAAAGGGGTGACGATACCTGATGGATATTGGGAGGAAGGCTTCAGTACAAGGAATGGAATGATCATGAACACCATGGGAAGGAGGGGAGTCCCCGGGAGTGGAAAGCCCACTGATGTTTAGAAAGGATGGCTTGGATCTCTTGCGGCAATCAGGGTGCTCCTTGTTTTGTATGGCATGGAGTTGGGCAACTAATGATCTTAGGTGAACCAACAACGATGCCTTGGAACTTATATCAGTGGCCCTTTGGTCAAATTGCATGGTTAATTTTAAATCCATGAGAATGGGACCTAAAGTCCCAGCGAAGTTTGCACCCAACATAATGTCACAACCAATCTACAATGATAACAAACATAGGAGATTTCAGGTGGTAGTCACCAATGGAGATGCACATTTTCACAACGCCTCCACATTTCATGGAGCCACCATTGGCAATCATGAATTGGAAATTATTGGATGGCATGGATGTAGCAATGAGTTTCTTGGCAATGCGGCGATGAATAAAATTATGGTGCTTCCAATATCAAATCAACCAAAATGATGACCTTCCATGCTTGATGTAACCAATTAGCTTGAGGGTTTGGGGAGAGAAGAATCCAAAGGAGAGAATTGAGGGAAATGACTGTTCTACTTTGGGAGGGTTTGAGGAGGGGTTATGTCTATGGTCTCAGGTGTGACCTCGCATTAATAAGGAGGCTTCACATCCTCTTCCAAAAATGTCCTCCAAAATGGCCATAAAAAATCTTTTTTGTTCCTTACACTTGTAAGTCCCGGGAAATATTTTTCATCACACCATAACAAAGGCCTTTGAGTTGATGCTCATCCATTTCAGCCCTGGTCAATTTTTGGATCTTTGTGCGGAGCGAGGGAGTAGGTGGGATGATCGTTTAGGTGAGGGATAAAGGAGGGCTTCGGTTTTGAGAAGATATAACATGTTGTGCTTCTTTTTTATCTCTTTTAGTAGCCTCCACCCAACTCTGGAATGAGCCATGATGATATAAATTTAATCTCATCCTTGAGGCCACTAATAAAACACTCTCGAAAAGGCATCAGACATGCCCTATGTCCCAAAATCCGTGCTCAAAGGAAGCTACAAAGCATTCCATCAGTTCGGGACATTTCACTTTATCAAATGGCCCAAAATGGTTAAAATAATGTGAAAGCATTCATAAATCTTTGCCAAAGTGTCCAATCAATATACCCTCGACGGGAAGTTTTTCCCATTGCCACCATTGCCAACGTTTCTTATCTAGATGGAGAACACCATACCGGGTTTGGCCAAGCCATCCGTAATGCCATAAATATAAATAATGTTCCATTTGGGTTCCCAACCAGTGGGGTCCGAGCCTTACAATTTGGTCACATCCACCCACTGGAAGGGCGAGGTCACATTGAGCGTGATGGTGTTGAAAGCAGGAGAGGAATGTTCACCTTTAGTATGTGGAGGTGAGTCGGAGGAAGTTGGCTATTTTTAGGATATGGAAGCTTGGTGCGAGGCTCCAAAAGATTTATCTGCTGGGTGGTGATGCCTTGTTTGATTTCCTCCATTGAAGACCGCATGGTTGTATTGATGGTGGCAACATTGGCACCGATTGTTTCACTTCTTGTTAAAACTTCTGAGACCAGGATTTCAGGCATTGAATCTATTTCCAAGTCTGCTGGGTATAGCCATGAGGATGAGGGAACCGCAAGGGTAGTTGGGGTCAATTTTTTTCCAAAAATGATATAAAGGAATGATCAGGGGAAAAAGATGAATCCAATGGAATAGGTCTCAAATAACAGGAAACATTTTCAAACTTTTTACACCTTCGAGTTACTTCTGGTCTAAAGAATACCGCGGATGAAATGCCCAAATTTTAACCAGAAGAAATGTGGTTACTTGGCAAAACTGAACACAGTTACCGGACAATAGATCTTGTATGTTTTAATTTTTTATGTTTCAATTTCAAGGGTTATGGTATTCAAGGTTCTACAAACAAGGGTTTTCCTATGCTATATATCTATTTGATATGTGTGTAGTCCAACAAGAGTATTCGAGCCCAATATCTTATGGCATCAACTAAGGAGGATAGACCAACCAGACTTTATCCCCATTCAATTAATTACCCGTGCAGTACTAGGAGAGTATCTTCCCGAAAGGTTGTTCTTGGTATACTATACCGCCAAAGCGACCGGACGGGCTTTATTTAAAGAGGGCTTTAGGAAATATAGGTCGATCCATACATCGTGTGTTTTCCGATGTGCTACCACCAAAGGTACCCAACAAGGGTTACAAGGTTACAACAGATGTGCTTAAGAACCACTTGTATTTCACACAAAGCAATCCCCAACAACGATTTATGCGCCAGAATAAAAAGATCTCGTGGGATTAAAGATTTTGGAATATGTCTCTACCTTGGAAACGTTTTTACCCACAATTTATGCCAAGGAAAGTGCTCGATACCACTTGCAAGATACCGTGATATAAAATGTATGCACAACATAAATGAAATGATAGAAAGAAAGGGTATCAACAAGAATATAACTGTAACAATCACCACAATAACATTGAAAATGATATAAGAATAACAGTAATATAACACTTTGATTTTTTTGAGAGCAATATTCACTTGCTTCTTCGAGGGGCAACCTCCAACAAAGCCTATTACAACAATCTCCAAGCTAGCGTTCTCTTACCCTCGAGTCCTATTTATACCAAATATGTCTATCAAAAGAAGCATCTAGAGGAAGATCCTTCTGTGTAGCGCTGCAGCTCTATTAGGTCTTACATTCACTTTATTCTATTTTATTGCAAGGTCTTACTAAAATTGACCTTTATTACATCATAAAATATTATTCTACCTATGTATGGTTAGGATCCTATCAAATGAGCCATCTCCTCAGAATACATCATCATACTTTTCATATTCATTGAACCAACCCCTATGAGGATTCATATATGAATTGATGCACTCGATTTGATCAACCATACATCATGATCCGCATGTGTACTTGTAGACTCTATGTAAACATCACCTCCTTCTTATCTGGAGGTTTTCACCTCTGTGGAAGGTGAAGTACCTTTGGATCCTCTTTGATTTACTCAACTTAGACCTCGCAATATTTGTAATGCCCAATGTTACCACATTTCCATCATTTGCTCAAATATTTTCCTGGGGATTTTGACCTACCTTTAGATTTATATTTCCTCCCCATAATAAAGACTTATTTGTATCCCTATCTGGGATGACCTATTACAAATAAATAATATGTGCTATGACTATCCATGATTTTCCACCTCATCTCTTCTGATAAATTGCTGATGAAACTACATCATCATACTTCAACGCAGATTGAGTGGTACTCTCAATTTATACAACCAGAGTATCCCAGGAGTAAGGAAAATAACATAACAAAGTAATACACTTATCTTCTTATTCAAGTGTAATATTAACAGATCCAAGATGACTTACCAGAATATTGAAGGCATTTTTATGCTCTATCACAGAATCTCCATCTTCCATCCTAATATGATACAACTTCTTTCGAAGAAACAATTTTTTTACCAAGGACTTTGACTGATACAAATTCCCCAACTTTTCCCATAGTTCCTTGGCTATAGATTCTCCTGACACATTCAATACCACTAAATTAGCTAGGTAGAGTCGAATCATACTCCTTTCTCTTCTATCCATCTTCTCCTAATCTTCTTTCAACATACCGGTAGATCGAGTACTAGTATTTTGTGTACCAGTAGTTTGTGTACCAGTAGATTGTGTACCAATAGTTTGTGTACTAGTATTTTTTGTACCAGGAGGATGTTTACCAATAGTTCGTGTATGAGGATCCACACAGATCCATTGTTCTTTTTCTATAAGAAGGTCCTCCATATTGAGCTTCCATAGATCAAAGTTTTTACCATTTATCTTCTCAATCTCGATTATATAACTGCTTTCCATTATATTTCAACACATGAATCACCACTGCAAAGCTCCCACTAAACCCAGGTTTATCACAGACCCAAGATAAAATTGATATATCAATACTGAGCCAAAAACGCAGCAACAAAGGCATCCCCCCTGAAGTAAAAAAATGTGCCCTGATACCACATATAAGTTTTCAACCTATGAAGTAAAGCAATGCATACAATTCTAAGCAAAACATAAATTAATCAATGGCTCATACACATAGTACATAGAGATTTACGATGTAAACCCTTAATGGGGAGAAAACCTACCTTCCTTGGTGTCACACCTCTCAACTCTTCATTGTATTAATTTCACCATTTGAAATACAATATATACAAAATTTTAGGTATTCCACAACTACCAAAACCCTAATCCCTTAATCTAGGATTAATTTAGAAAATTGCTAAAAATAACAAAAAAAACTAAAATAGAAAAAAAAATGCCCAAAAAACTTCAGGGCATTTCCCCAAACCCTGTTGGCTCCGAGTCCACGTCACTAGGGGGGGGGGGATTCTCGCCCCCTTGAGACCACCCTATGAAATTGCATGGTGCACATGATACAAAGAGCACTACTAGGGAGGGATTGTCAAACACAGACGTCAGATCAAATGCATCCCCCCCACCCGCCCCCCCACACACACAAACATGCATGAAAATAATATAACACCTACCCAATAGAAAGAATATCGAAGGAAGTTGAATATTTTGGCGAACAAAAGATTGCAAAATGGGGAGGTGTGATCCAAATTGGATTCTTGTCAAAATATCTTTGTAAACTTTGTAATAAGCATTTAATTGTTTTTTTTTTTGGAAAAGTTTAGGAATTGTCCAAAAATTTACTGAGAAGTTGAAATGAACAATTGTGATGGATGGCCTTCTAAGGAAACCCATTAAAAATTAAGGTCGTTGTAAACAAGTACATTGAACAGAGAGGGGGTTGAGGGGGAAATGAAGAAGGGCAGTAGTAGAGATGAGAGCTCAAAGAAGTAGTATGCTTACTGATCATAGGAGAAGAAGGCATTGAGTCTATCCCATGATGAGTGAATATTATTATTGAGCTATGGCCATCTACAAATTTACTACCAGTGAGTAAAAATACATAGAATCTATCTATATCTCACTTGTTTGTAAGAAATTTCCTTTTTAATAAAATCCCAATCAATCTAGTTTTCTAGAGTAAATCTCTCTTTTTATGGCACATGATTGAGCATTTTATTTTGTGGCTGTTGTCTTGAGATATGTTCGCTAGGAATAATAATCTTCTTATTCACATGCCAATTAGATACATCAACTCATTTGATTATTTGTAGGTGAAAAAATCATATTATATAGCACGAAACCTATTGGTTTGTTCATTGGTATAAATTACTCAAGTGTTTTCACACTAGATGGAAGAAATCTCCCTTTAATTAAATTGTTGTGTTTTATTACACCCATTCAACCTCAACCACAACAACATGAATTATCATTGATTAATAGTTGTTCAAATAATTGAAAACATAGTCGCATCCTCATTCAAACAATTTAGTGTTGTTTCCTTGAATAGATTATTACATAGTGTTGGATGGATCAAGTTGGTTTGTGCTTAGGCTTAGACTACATGTTAACTCAAAATCACCCACACGGTATTTTTTTATTGAATCTGTCATGCATTCTATTAGTTGCTAGAATATGTATGTGAATGGGCAAATTAGCGATTGGATTTAGACTTGGCCATGAATTTTGTTATAAAACTGAATATATCCTCCAGTTGTATTTGTACATGTAATTCCACAAAGTATTTCATTTGGATCATTTAAATATTATCTTGAAATATATTTTGAAAATGAATATATGGTGCTAGGTTTGAACTAGTGTAGATGGAAGTTCCATTGATTATGACTAGAGTGGACTTGCTCCCTGTTATTGGGCATTGGTCTAGCCACCACAAGAAACTAGTAATGAAACAATATATATATTGATTGCATGGAAAAGGTACATTACTCAATTTGGCAAAGAAAAAAATCAAAATTTCCACGAAGGATCCATGTTGATTGTTGAACGCTTAGGCTGACCTAGGTGATGATCTCAATAGGTTTCCAACAAAACCCTCAAACTATCGGTCCTCCTGGTAAACAAGAAGGAAACGATGTGCACAGAGTGCACAATGCAGTCTCACCTGATATAGATTTATGGGGGACTGCAATACTAAGGTGTTTGTAGTCTAGGAAGGGATGGGGATTGTGTTGATTCTTTCCTCATGCATCAATATTATTATTCATTCATTCATCTAACTATGTATGCATTCTATGATTAGCTGCATCACCACTCATTATGTAATTGATTTATAACATAATCATCAAAGTAACCATTGTAACACATTAACACACTAGATTTACCGTGGTTCACCCCCCTGGGGCTACGTCCACAAATATTTGTCTCTTCTCTTTTATTCATTCTCTTGCAAAATTTGTGCTACACGCATTTTATTTTCAGGATTACAATAAAAAAGGAGGGTAAGTATCCTTTGTGAGGCAAACTAGATCATACCAAGTTCCACAGCCTCTGAACTGACCCTCAAAGACTAACTTATTCATATCAACACTATATCTCCTTGACTAATAAACCACTTATCAACAGACCAATAGTCAACAAAAACCACTACTTATAACTCCTACGTCTTTATTTATACTACTCTATTGGATTATAGCCATTACATTCATGTCCAAAACCCTAACCCTAGCATGGCTAGGTATGTCTGCATGCTTCTTTTCCTTCTCTTTCTGCCTGCTGCTTTTCCGCCACCTATGAAATGCACTCCAAAAATAGATCTTTCTCTCCAAAATAGGAATGTGCCAAAAATAGACTTTCCTCCCAAAATAGGCCTGTGCGTAAAATAGACTTTCCTCCCAAAATAGGCCTATGCCAACAAGCCCCCAACACTGACATGTAGCTCATCCTGATCCATTGTGCCTTAGTTCACACTCTGGATGGCGAGATGCAACTTGTGAAACACTTTTGATAAGTGGCTGAATTTATCTTTAACCTATGTGCTCTCTGATGCCAGCTTCTCCACACTCTGTGTTGTAATGTGCTCTACTAGCACTTGTTTGCATTTTGCATGCATTTTTCATGCATTTTTCATGCATTTTCTCGATTGTCCCTTTCTCTTCTTGTAATTTTTCGATCATCCTCTCTACATCCTACTGTAGTGGATCCAACTAAGTCTGTCCTTCTTGCTTATTAGCCTGTGTAGCCTTCAGCTCTTCCTGCAGGTTATTTATATCCTGCACACTCCTCATCCTCTTGAGGATGGCCATTTCCTTCTATTGTTGCTTCAAGTCCCGAATTTCATCAGTTATCTTCTCTTGTTTTTGGTCCAGCTATTGGAGTTTCTTATCTTCCTCCAAACTGGTCCATAGTTGAGTAGTGTTGTCCCTTGACCAAGTTTTGAGGAACACTTGGTCATAATTGACTGTTTTTGGACTTCGATAGGCTATCAAAGATGGAGCGCCAGGTGAATTAGAGATCACGAGATCTCGGTCCACTTTTGGGCCCCTTTTAGGGTTTTGGGTTAATGTAAGGGGAAAGGGATGTCGACCCATGGGTTTACCCATGCTTAGGCTCACTTTTGTATTGTATAAATAGAAGGATAGGAAATATAAGAAGTAGTAGATGTGATTTCTTAGTTCAATTGGTAGTGCATCTATGTGATGTCGAATAAGTTCTCTGTGCGAACTGTGTAAGGCTTGCAAGGCTAAGTGCAAGTTACTGTGTGGTTGGTATAGAAAGCTAAGTGTTGTAACACAAGGAAGAAGGATCTATCGAACTGCACAGATCTTATGTCCTATGTGAAGAAGGGTTTTGGAGGCTTTGTGCTTTTAACAGCTTGAAGACGATAATAAAGAAGAAGATCTTGTGGACATAGCCCCAGGGGGGGTGAACCACGTAAATCTTTGTGCTATGCTCTGTGCTTTGGTTCAATCTGTTTATCTTTGCTTATGCTATGTGCTTTGATATATCCACTTATGTTATATGATTCTTAGATATATATGATTGTTATATCTGATGTGTATGAGGATGCTTAGTGTTGATCTATTGGATCTAATCTGGGTTACTATGGTTAAGTGTTGAAATAATGTAAATTTGAGTATTCACCGTGAAGCTCTGTGTTGTCTGCAAAGTATAATAGGGGTTAAATATTGATGAATGACCTATGTTAAGTTCCCTATAAAAGATATAATCACATATCTGTGTCCCAGCTAAGGTTGCAGACACCTGAGTCTTGCAACCACCCTTGCCTCTACCTTGGGTGAGACTTCATCTGCTTCGCAGGTGTTGTCGAAAGGGACGGTAGTTAGGGATTTGTTGGTGCACTCTTGAGCACTGAACCCTGGGTATTCCTCTATGCCAACAAATGGTACCGTTGTTGGGACCTGAAACTGCGATTGCTGGGAACTGAGGAAGAAGAAACTTTGTGCAAAAGAAAGCTCTATGCGTACGTCTGTTTCCCTAGTGCGTATATCTGTTGCCTCGACCTGTGAATATTTGTGCCAGGAATAAGTTCAGATCTGAAGAAATGAAGCGAGATCTGAACGCTCTATGCTCTAAGAAAAGTAAAAGTGGAAATTTATGAAAGAAAGAGGTCAGATCTGTAGAAAAGAGGTAAGATCTATAATATTTGTGCTCTAATAAAGGTAAGAATAGTTAAAAGTTCTTAGATATGGAATCTTTGTTCTCTATAGAAGTAAGATAAGTGAAAATTTTTGTTTCTAGAGCATGGATCTATGTATATTTGATAGATTTTGTCCTAGCTTAAAACCTAGGGCATTAATAGATGAAAGAAAGTTTGATATGAATAGATCTGATAAGTATGTTAAAACTATGCATAGAAAGAATGTTTGGACTAACAAATGGATGCAGGATCCTAGAAATAATTTTTTGCAGTCTAGCTACCATGATCCTGGTGCGCAGTATAGAAGAAGTTGGGGATCATTTAAGAGAAAGAGAGGATTGACCCTATGTTACAGTTGCAGAAAACCGAGCCATCTAGACAAGGAATGCCCTGGTGGAAAACCCAATTGTCTCTGTTGCAAATCTTTGGACCATGAAGTATTGGATTGCCCTAGAATGATTGCTAAGCTTGAAAGAATGAATCTGCATGAAGAAAACCCTAAGACAGCCCCAGAAATAGAAGAACCCTAGAAAGAATCAGAAAAAGTATTAATACAGATGAAAGAAACTCGGAATGGACATAAAGATGTCAGTTTATCAGATTTTTTCACAGAAAAAGAGAAAATCGAAGTAAGAATAAGAGACTTCGACATAGACTGTGTTCTGGATGAGGAAACACAGGCGAATATTATGATAGAAAGAACTTGGGAAACCCTGGGAGAACCTACTATGATTCCTTCATTAGGAGGAATAATCTTGTTTAAAGGAAAATTGGTAACCCTATGTGGAAGGATTACCCAGATACCTCTGAGCATCAATGGAACGTCGGTAGAGGAATAATTTGAAGTTATCAAGTTTATTGAGAACATTACCCCATTTCCGTTTTTGTTAGGAAAAACTTGGATTGAGAAAGACCAGATCCGAAGAAATGAAGAAAAGGAAACCCTAGAAAAGAAGAAGCAAGACCTAATAGATTTTATGACTAGAAAGATCGCTGAATTGATGGAAGAATAGGGTAACATATCGAAGTTATTTGACACCAGGGACTTGGATGTCGAAGTTGTAAGAACACTAGAAGAACCACAGAGGACTGAAATGAATGTTCCATATGATGAAGAAGTATTTCCCTTGAATCTAAAGAACGAATATCGACAACACGAAGTGACTATGTATGAAGAGGATAAGAATCAGAATGGGAAAAGGATCACCGAGACGAAGCTCAATGGGAAAAAGGATAGAAATATAAGTAAGAAGAAAGCCCAGATCAAAAGACTACAAAAGGTTCCAGAGGGAGCCCTCTAGAAGGAAAAATTGCAGAATTTGAGCTTCACCGAGATAGCAGAACAACGACATAGGGCACTTCACGTGGCGAAACAATATAGCTGTTGGAAGTAGATATAACCATTCAACTACTGCTCTGAATGGGTCAGAAAAGAATTGATGGTTCACTACCAGACCCTTAGACCGCGCCATAATGGACAAAACAAGAGTTAATGAAGCTTTATACCCGTTGCAAGAAAACCATTACTAAAATTCCTATATATCCCATCATGTCGTGACCGAAGAACACTTTTTCCAATTGAAAATTTTGACCTCGCTGCCTTTATTAAGATTTTCCAGTGATCCTTATGACCTTACCTTCTACCATATTACAATACCTACGCTACTTTTAGAACCCAAGATATTAATCATGAGCATATATGTACGACAAATTTAGCGCAGCTGAAGAATCTGTAAGAGAGGTACTCGCTAGCCTCAGATCCGAGAGAGTCATGTCAGAGAGAGGATTGTCTATAGGTTTACAGGCATCATCGACGAGAGGAATGCAAGCCTCCCCATCGACTGCTCAAGTAGGAACATCCCGAGCCGGTGCAGAAAGAAGAACCAAAATAAAGACGATCTGGCCAATGCGAAGTTGGTTCCATCCATTCTACCTTCTTACATACCACCTCTGAGCGGTGTGATCAACAGAGACAGTGTGCCTAGAGACTTGGAGTACACTCTAGTCAGTGCATACCTGCCAAAAGGGGTACGCGCAGTTCACGTAGATCAAGACAAGGTTGCAACATTGAAGTTTAGTGACTTCAACCTGGCTGACCGGAAGGTTTATGGCATGCTCGCTCCTTATAAATATTTGTTGAAGACAAAGGGAAAGAATTTGAAGATCGTCCCTCAGTAATGGATCATGAACCTCACGTAGTCCACTCTACTCAACGTTATGAAGATACTGCACTTCGGCAAACACCAGGAGGTGAATGCTTGTGTGAAGCTACTGCTGTCAAGTTACCATGGAAGATACTTATGGTTGAACCATCACATAATAGTTGATTCAGTGCTAATCAACCAGATCACTAGGCTTAGCATGCAGGGCCCTGATCCCCATGATTACTATCCTGTAAAGACCGCGGATCACGCTCTTGCTCAGAAGATCAAAGAAGCCTATGGAGTTGTTGAGAAAGGTGCACGAGGCTACAAGGTAGCTTCTATTGAAAGTGGCACAGTGTGCCTTGCCTGTCAACTAATCGCAGGGAAGTTGGTATGCAAGAATCGACCCACAGAAGTATCCGACTTTGTAGTCGACCTCGCAGGGAAGTGCACAGAGGGACTACAAATGAACTAGGTGAAGTACTTGGTGAATCAACTAGAGATTGACTACATATAAGCCCATGATCATGGGCATGGATTCCATTTTAGCTGGCTCTTAATACTTATAGCTTTCGTTGCATGGGAGATACTAGAAGGTGCAACCTTCCTAGACATCGACCCCTTCGAACCATTGGCTGTGAATTTCATTACATTGTGGTACTCGAAATATATGAACAAGAAGTGGTAGTCAAATGTTGTTTTCCATACGTACTACACCCACTTGAAGTTCGCCATCCTGTCCGAGCCACACATGACCCTGAATACTTTACATAGGTTTTGACCCTTGATGAAGTTCAACGTGGACTGACATTTCATATATATTACAATAGGCATTGATGATCACAAGGAACAACTTCAATCTTATTATAAGATGACATAAGACGACCTAGAGGAGATCACCAAGGAATGGTCTATGGACCTCCTTATCTCAATAGACCCCACAGAAATGTTTGACATCGACAGCCCAGAAGCTGCACAGAATACCCCTGGGCCCAGTAAGACAAAGAAAACAAAGCAGAAAAAGAAGGATGAGGAAATCCAGGATGTAGACAATAGATCTGTAAGAACCACATCCATTACACCAAAGCAAGGAGGTAATGGTGAAGACTTAGAGGAAGTCGAACAGAGGCCAGGAGATGAAGTTGAGATCATAAAGAAAAGGAAGGGTTTGCCTCTGGAACCTTCCTCTTGGAAGAAATCAAAATCACTTGTGACTAAGATGAAGACCAGGCTCACTCCAGATGACTTAAGTTTTCTCATCGCAACTATGAACGAAGCCATATAAGAGATAACAAAAAATAAGGAAGCTAAGCAAGAGACAATGTACAACAAAATCAAGATCAAGCTCCAAGGAGTACAACAAGCTCTCCAGTCTAGCCGTGCAGTCTCCTCTGCGGCCCTGCCAGAAGGAAACATAAAAGAGGGAGATGAACCAGTTCAACTCTGCAAGATTGTTGACACAGTCTAAGTATGCCTTCAGAAGGCATAGGAATAAAAAGAGTAGGCCAACCAGGCCTTAAAGAAATCACATGAGGAAATCATCAAGCAACGTTGAGCTGCACAACAAGAGAAGGATGCTATCCAAGCGAAATTTGAAGAAGACAGAGCAAAGATACAAAAATAGAAAGAGAAACTTCTCACGAAGAAAATTGGGATTGAAGAAGCAGTCAACAGATCATTTCACTCTGTGATCGGGTTAGAACAGAAGGAAAAAGAACCCATAGAATGCCAAGTGATGAAGCTTGTTGAAGTTATTCAGCAACTTCAACAAAGAGTCGTGGACTTAGAGATTCATACCATACCACAAACCCCACAAGAAGTGCTCGACCAGCGAGAAATAATTTCCTGGAGCACCGTAGAAAGGATTAAAGCACTCACTAAGGAATGAAAAAAGTTAAGTAGCAAAAGTGCGCAGATCTACGAGAACCTAACTGAGAACCCAGAATTGCATAAATTGGAGTCACAACTCCAAGAGGCAAAGTACGACACTGAAAATCTACAGGTGCAGCTCAAGGCCCTATCACCCATAGAGAGAATGAAGAGGTTTCCAGAGAAACGCACAACCCAACAACAGATTCACACGCTTCAGAGTAAAGTAATGGAAGTCTCTCAACGACTTCAACCAGTGCAAGAAAAGGCATGCCAACTTTTCACTGAAGTTGAAAGCCAAGGAGTAGAACTTGAATAGGTTGTGAATACAACAGAACAATGCCTAGAAGGGTCGGTGAACGAGGCACTCATCCAGGAGTTCTCCGAGAAAGAGGTAGTAGCAATGTGGCAGGTTGAAGCAGCTCAAGCCAAGCTCGAGGAATTCGAAGTAGAATTGGTCAGACCTGAGTGACTCAGGATGAGTCACAGGTGAGTGTTGGGGACCTGTTGGCCCTTGACCAAGTTTTGAGGAACAATTTGTCATAATTGACCATTTTTGGACTTCGACAGACTGTCAAATATGGAGCGTCAGACGAAGTAGAGATCATGGGATCTCGATCCACTTTTGGGCCCCTTTTAGGGTTTTGGGTTAATGTAATGGGAAAGGGATGTCAGCCCGTGGGTTTACCCATGCTTAGGCCCACTTTTGTAATGTATAAATAGAAGCATATGCAATGTAAGAAGTAGTAGATGTGATTTCTTAGCGCAATTGGTAGTGCATCTATGTGATGTCGAATAAGTGTTATTTGTGAACTGTGTAAGGCTTGTAAGGCTAAGTGCAAGTTACTGTGTGGTTGGTATAGAAAGTTAAGCATTGTAATGCAAGGAAGAAGGATCTATCGATCTACGCAGATCTTCTGTCCTATGCGAAGAAGGGTTTTGGAGGCTTTGTGCTTGTAACAACTTGAAGACGATAATAAAGAAGAAGATCTTGTGGACATAGCCCCGGGGGGGTGAACCACATAAATCTTTGTTCTATGCTCTGTGCTTTGGTTCAATGTGTTTATCTTTGCTTATGCTATGTGCTTTGATATATCCACTTATGCTCTATGATTCTTAGATATATATGATTGTTAGATATGATGTGTATGAGGATGCTTAGTGCTGATCTACTGGATTTGATCTGGGTTACTATGGTTAAGTGCTGAAATACTGTAAATCTGAGTATTCACCGCGAAGATCTGTGTTGTCTGAGAAGTATAATAAGGGTTAAATATTGATGAATGATCTATGTTAAGTGCCCTGTAAAAGATATAATCACAGATCTATGTCCCAGGTAAGGTTGTAGACACCTGAGTCTTGCAACCACCCCTACCTCTACCTCGAGTGAGACTTCATCTGCTTCACAAGTGTTTCTGAAAGGGTCGATAGTTGGGGATTTGTTGGTGTTCTCTTGAGCGTTGAACCCTGGGTCTTCCCCTATGCCAACAAGTAGTCTTCTCATATAGTTCCTCCACTATCTTAGTGTCCTGTGCAATATTGTCGATGTGCACAGTAGCCTCATGTTCCCTTTTCTCTCTGACTTCTGGAGGCATAGAAGGTGTCAGTTTCTTCGTAAGCTCTATAATATCCTTTTTTTATTGCTCCATGACCCATGAAATCTTCTGAAACTTCCCTTCAAGTGTGTCTTCCGGCTCCTGCATGCAATCTGGGATGTTGTTGTAGACTGTTTTCAGTCCCTTCTCCAATTTCTTTTCCCGTTTATTCTCCTCATCCTTCTTTAGAGTCAACTAGTCACATGTAATCTATAGTACCTCTGCAAACTCCTTACCAACTTCCAAGTTGGTGGCATCTGCATGGGTTATAGATTGAACTTCTTGCATAACACTTTCTTGTAGCTTGTATAGCTCCTTTGTAGGTATATGTGCCATAACCAACTCAAGTTGGTTGATGTCCCCAACCGTATTTTGGGTTGTCTCCTCATCATCTCGTAGTATTTGTTGAGTGATCATGAAGTTGTTTCTTCCCTTCAGCACTATCTCCATTGTTTCCTCTTTCTCCTTCTACACAGGGGGTTGTTGTGTCTTTTTTGGTTGTTACGTTATAGCTTGTTGCACTGTAAAAATATGCATCCTTTGTAGAGTATCATGGAATTCCACTAAATTTTTCATAATATCCTCCCTATGCGCCTCATCTATGTGGACCACATATTCCCCCTTGTCCTAGACTTTATCTACCACTAGCTCGACATCATCCTCTGTAAGGGTGATGACATGAGGATTCTTGGTGTATTTCATCTTCTTAC
>SNQJ01S0071336.1:16651-43739 GCA_010110895.2 Picea sitchensis | reverse complement strand
TCACCATTTTCATTTTGTTTGTTGTAAGAAAAGCTACTAGTGAGGGTCCAAGAGCCTTCCCTTGGAGGAAGAAGGGACTCATAGTCCCCTTTCTTCTTGGTACTTTGTTTTCATCAATAGATCAAGACTCAAACATTGGTGACATGAGTCTTTTTGTTCTTGTTATCTCTATGTCCCTATGCTTATGATTTTAGTTTTTATTAGTTTAATTCTTAATTATAGTTTTGTTTTTGTTTCTCTAACTCTTTTCTCTACATCTGTCCTGCTCAGCAGACCCAACTGATCTTGCAAGCACCTCTTATTTTCTCACCAAGGTGATGAAATAGGTGCAACAAAAAGGATTTTTCAAAGGGGGTCTGTTGGGGGCAACCCCATTCCTGGAGTCTTTCCTGCACAAGGGGGGTCCACTGGGGGAAACCCCGTTTTTCCTCTTGGGAACCATATGGGTGGATGTTTTCCTCCATTAAACTAGGGTTAACAAGTTTTTATCCCAATCATTGGTCCTTCCATGAACTCTTTCTGGCAACCTAATCCTAGATAAATCTAGGGTCCTCTTTTTAGAATGTTAATCAATCGATCTCGCATCCTATGCTACCATTTTTGGAAACACTTCATTTTCCATACCTATCAAAGTTAATGAATGAACCTATTTGTCATCATCCTAGTTGGCATGTAGTCGCAACCAAGTTACCTTTAGACATACCAAAATTCTAAGGGAAAAGTGGCGAATATCCATAGGACCACGTGATGACATTCCATTACTTGTGTTCATCTCATTCACTGAATGACGACTCGATTCGCTTGCATATTTTTCAGTGCACTCTCACTGGAGGCACTGCTAAGTGGTACATAAAACTAGAAAGGGAAAAATATGTTACATTTGGTAACTTAGCCATGGTGTTCATTAACCACTTCCAACTCCCTATTTGGTATGATGTCGATACAAAACTACTAGCCAACTTCGAACAGGACAAGGATACACACATTTCCGATCAAATTTAGGAATGGAGGAGATGGAATATATTGATAAAATAAATATTTCCACCAGATTTTCTCCTTGAGTGCTTCTTGAAATCCTTGCTCCCATACATTTTAAAGGATGATGTGACTTTAGGAGTATTTTGGAAAGAGCAAGCGATTTTTAGGGCACTGTAGTTAGAGATTATTTAATCTCAGTATAGAATTCTCTATGATATAATTCATGATGTGTCAAGTTATACTCTTGACTTGGAAAATAAAAATTTAACTCCACATTCCAATGGCATTGTGGGTTCCACACAAAGTAAACCTACAGATCTGGTTACAAACAAAATGCAAAACTTGTCTATCCAATAGTCTACAACTATTATGGCCCCTGGCTTGACCACCCCCATCACCCAATTGTTGGATGTACATTTTGTGCACTTGAAGAATCAAAATGTACCTCAGTATCCCAAAGACAAGAAAATCAAGGGTAATAAAGGTGGTGGGGGGAATAATACGAAATCCGATAAAAATGTTGAGAGGGAAAATGATTTGGATTATTTTCGGCACAAAATGAGAGTGGGGATATAATAAAGAAATGTATAGAGATATATTAGATATCCAATAATATAACAAATATTTATCATATATATAACCATAAACACAAAGATACAGTAATACACAATTTCTATTAATGAGCGAAATGTACAAAACTGTAGAAATATAGAGTGAAAGACTCACTAGAATGGTTGCAGCTTATCTCTGAGAAGAGATGTGAAGAATACTCACATTTTCAATATTATTATTATAACGAGGCTATAAATTCCTTTTTAACATAAATAAAATCCAAAACCCTATCCTCGCAAGATGAAAATCCAATAGTTTTGTGGACCCCGTTTGGTAGTTTGGTGTATCAACTTCCCAGGGATGTAACTTTGGCATACAATCTTTGTTTGGGGTTCATGATATCTCATTGGAAAGGTATCATCGAGGAAATTCATTTTCAGGACTCAATGAGAGCCTTTGGCCATCATTGAGGTGCTCGATCCCGAAAAAATTCATTTAGGCCCTCAAAATGGCCCCACAAGTTTAGGAACCGAAAAAATTCTAAAAATAGTAAGTTGTCGTAAAACTATTTTGAGCCAGTTGGAATAGGTGGGTGGCCACTGATATCCACCTGGATAAATCCTCCCTCCTTAGGAAGAAATGGTATCCATTGTGTTTAGTGTCAAGGGGAGAGGGAAAAGTGTTTGTTGAATCTGTATCTTGATGAGTTGCTTTCCTTGTTGGAGAAGTTGTGTTTTTTAGCTTGTTGAAGGCTGTCATGAACCTGTTGTTGGCGAGGTTGAGTCTTCTCAACAAATCGTGATACATGAGATGACTATGTGTAGAAGGAATCTTTGTGTTTTTGTACAATCTTTTCAACCTTATTCTATTGGATAGAAGGTTCTTCGGTCAAGGCTGTAGTGGTTGTAGTGATCTTTTGTTCACATTTTGAACAAAATGTCAAGAAGATAAATTTTGTAGTGTGATGTACTACCTTGTAGCACTGTTTAGGTGGGACAGTAGTTGGAACTACTTGTTTTATCCTATAGAGATGACCCCCCAGAATATCAATGACATTACAGGGTTGAGAATCATAGATAACATGGTGTTTCCACATATATGGTTGACCCAAGAGAACATCATAGACATCCAGTGAGGAAACATCACATAATACCTCATCCTTGAAGGGTTGGATGTTGTATGAAAACGACACTACTGGATGACATAGAGATCTCGTTCTTGGTGAAGCCATCCTATGTTGTATGGTTTTAGGTGTGGTGTAGTTGACAATCCCAAATGTTTGACGACCTCTGCTGAGATGAGGTTCTTTTGTCTTTCGCTATCAATAACAAAATGCAACGAGGTCCCCTTCACCCACATTTTTGAATGAAAAATTAACTCCCCCTCTTCAAGTTCTACTGGTTCTTTTGGTTGAATTGTTGTAGTTGCAACAATAGTAGTGGCGTCTACATCGATGATCTATCTTATCCTATTATTTTCTGAATCGGATTATGAATCTAGGTTCTGATATTTTACTTTGATCTGGACCACCAATGATTGTTTTGAGCAACATTCATCAACATTGTGCCAGGGTATTTTGTGGAAATCACACCACTTTCCAGTGTCCTTCTTTGTCTTTCTGTGACCCTTCTTTTCTTGTGGCTTAGACTAGTTTTCAAGAGGTTGTTTATTACGGTCGTCTTTATGATACTTTGTTTATTATGGATTTACAGACCTGAAATCCCATTTTTTTGGTGCCTAAATCTCTACTCTATTTTGACAACATATCGATAGGGAACTCCTAATGATGATATGTCCAAAAACTCCAATTTAGTTTGGATGTATCTATGTAGAGCCCCACGGTATTTCATAAGCAAATTTCACTCAGAATATTTGATACCCAACATGGTTCACAAGGTATGGAATGTATTGGTGAACTCCTACACTTGTTGGCCCCTCTCTTGACACAACATGGTCCATCTCATTTACTTGTTGTCATAGTTACCAACAGGGTAATATTGTTTCTTGATCGCATCCCAAAAACAATCCCAAGTGGGATTGGCCCCATATATTCCAGACTCCTTTGTGAAACTTTTCTCCTAGTAAGTTTCTCACCAATGTTTGACATGGGGGATATTCTTAAGGAGTGTGAAGGTGATACTTTCCCTGTCGGAGAAATTATGAATAGAGAAATAACCTTCTAACATATTTAACCATTTCTCTAGTGCATTTGCATCTATCTGTCGTTCAAATATGGGAATATCAAAATTAACTTGTACCTTGAAAGGAGAGGTGCCTCCAAAGTGACTTGTTGATGAATATGTGCTGGTTATTATCATAAAGCATTGAAGGATGTTGGAAAAATTATCCATCATTTCGTCCCTCTGTCACGTGAGAGATTTCTCAAGTAATAGATTAATAGAATCGTCTGCTCTTTCGTTTTTATTTTCTTGTTCCATGGAGGGTTTCTTGGGCATCCAAGAGCCATTTTCCTAAATAGAGAAAAGATCAAGACCCAACTTGCTATAATCGGACCTCGTCAGGGACATGCACTGAAAAAAATGATCAAGAGCATCCTGCTCTAATGCCCCTAATCCAGATTATTTTCGGCACGAAATGAGAGCGGAGATATAATAAATAAATGTACAGATATATATAATATATAAAAAAATATAACAGATATTTGTCATAGATATAACCATAAACACAAAGATACAATAATACACAATTTCTATTAATGAGGGAAATGTACAAAACTGTAGAAATACAGAGTGAAAGACTCGCTAGAATGGTGGAAGGTTATCTATGAGAAGAGATGTGATGGATACTAACATTCAAAAGAAGATGGTTACAATGAGGCCCTAAAGGAATTTTTAACATAAATAAAATCCAAAACCCTAACCCCGGAAGATGAAAAGACAACATTTTTGTGGACCCCATTTTCGGTAGTTTGGTGTATCGACTTATTAGAGGCATAACTTTGGAATATGATCTCCATTTGGGGCACACAATATATCGTTGGAAAGGTATCATCAAGTAGATTTATTTTGTGGGATCAATGAGAACCTTTACCTATCATTGTGGTGCTCAATCCCAAAAAAAAAATCATTTAGGTCCTCAAAATGGCCTTGGAATTTTAGGAACCAAAAAACTACTAAAAATAGTAAGTTGACAGAAAATTATTTTGATCCAATTGGAATAGGTGGGTGGACATTGATATTCACCTATATCGGAAAAATATGAGAAAAGGAAGGTTAAGTTAACTTGTAATATTTGTGGGGATGATCATCTTACACATCAATATTCGCAAATGGAAAAATCCCAGCCCCTTATGAAGTTAAAACAATAACCACAACAACCCGTTGTGTTGAAAAACCATTTCCCACAAGGGAAGAACTTGTAGGGTGGTTCTTCCAACTCCAAATAGCAAGGGGGTACATGAAATTAACCCCAGACAAATGGATATGATGGATTCATGATAATTATTAGTCATACAAATATATTGAACATCAACTTGCAGACTAGAAATCGTGATTATAGTAACCCAGAGTCGATAGACAAAGGGAAAAAGGATTAAGAGGATTAGGCGCCTCTACACATAGATAAACCTGAGAAAGAGATAGTGGTGTGCATACCTAAGGGTGTATACAAATGGAAAATTCACAACCCTAATATGATATCCACCCCTAACTATTCTATGATCGAATACTTGGCTGAAACATCGTGTGCAATGTCTAATTTGGAAGAACTCCAAAGTTTCCCCGCGCAGCGCACCACATTGTTTTCTACCGTAGGAGTTATTGATTCTGATAGTCAACTTGTGATAAAGTTTGATTCCACTGATGTCAAGCCTCATCTTCCCTATCATGCAACCTTCCATATAAATTTCATTTATAATAATCGTTTGATCCATAGGATTATCATGTATGAAGGGGCTTCGACGTGCATATTGTATTTTTCTTGATGGAATATATTGGTTCTCCAAATCTTACCCCTTCCCCAACTCTCATGACAGATTTCAATGGATGATTGTTCTGAACCCATGGTATTATTTCTTCTTTTATGGTCAAGTTAGGAGGAAAATCCATCTGTGTACAGGTTGAAGTAGTCGATGTCCCACTAGACTATAACTTGTTACTTGGGATGAGTTGGTCTTACACCATGACAGTTGTTGTCTCATCGTTGTTTTGCATTATATGATTTCCCCATGAGGGAATAATTGTAACCATCGACTAGGTGGATTCCAACCTTTCTGAGGATGCGGCTAACCTAAGATCCACAATTTCGTGGATCAAAAACTCTTAGTCGACAAATGATAGTATCGGTGGTGGGATGTATCCTTCTCTCATGGGATATTTTGATTTTTCCACATCGATTTTGTATCTTCGGTCTACCACAATTAGTTATTAACAGTCGAGTCCATAGGATTTCACTTTGAGAGTTGCTTCATTTAGAAAATCATATTTACATGATCCATAGACACTACCCTCACCATGTGATGTGGGTCAACACTGCATTAGCACTAGGATGGTCATACCTTTGTATACAACTGAGATTTATTACCAAACTATTCAATAGGCCACCTCAGACCCCGATCAAACTCCTTCATTGAAAAATGAGGATGATATTTTTCTAGAGCCTATCTGGGCTCAAAATTCTTCAAATTCCAAAGACTATATTGAGATTTTCATTCCCCCAGACAAAGATATCATTGAGGAAATGACTGGAGATGAAATTCCTTGGGAGGATATGCATCACATATAATATTTCCTCCTTGAGATCAGTCGTATGGAAAATGGATAATTTAATTCATATGTGAGTAGGAGTTTCAATCGGATGGGGAACCCCTTAGATAAAAAACATGTCTACGCTGAGGGGAACATGAAAATATCTCATAAACCATCTCGATTAACATTTATAAGAACCCGCCCGGAGGGGTGTAGACCGATTGGCAAGTGCCGTGTAAATGGAAGGAACTATGTAAAATGAGGTCTCAAGGTCGATTCTCACCCCGATTTACCCGAAGGGCGTGCTTGCGGGCGGTGGCGTTTCTCCCTAGGGGTTATAAGGCAGCCGGCAGGATTCGACCCTATGTCACGCGAGTACGATACTGCCGTTGTTACCGATTCCCCTAGTTACAAAAAAAAAACATTTCTAAGAACCCTAACATCATTGAAAATGTATTCGCTAGAGAGAAATTCTCTCAAGATGATATTTGTCAGTATAAAACACTTTTTAAAGAGTTTCAAGATGTGCTTGCTTGGTCGTAGAAGGAGATTTTTGACATAAATCCTTAGATAGTTCAACATGAGATTTGAACCTATGATAATGTCAAACCAGTTCGAAAAAATTTACAACCAATAAATCCTAGCAAGGTAGCTGCGATCAAATATGAGCTAGAGAAGTTGCTCAAAGCCAACTTCATCTATCCATCCCCTTTGATGGAATGGGTTTCCAACTCAATTTTGATTGATAAGAAGCAAGGCACAATTCACGTATGTATGGACTTCTGAGACTTGAACAAATATTTTGTAAAAGATAAATTTGCGATGCCATTTATCGATCATATTTTAGACAAGTGTGCGGGAAGATAAATATTTTCATTTATGGATGGTTTTTCGAGTTATAACTAGATTGAGATCTGACTAGAAGACCAACACAGGAAAAATTTAGTCTATCCTTGGGGAAATTTCACTTATAAGAAGATTTGTATTGGCCTTAAAAAGGATGGTGCCACGTTCTAGTGGGCCATGATGTTTTCTTTCCATGATTTGAAGAACATAGTGGAGGCCTATTTGGATGATCTTATGAATCATTCATGAAAAAGAGTTGAACATATTTTACACCTCTGTCTTTTTTTCATAAGGTGTCGTTACTACCGAATCTGATTGAATCTACATAAGTTCATTTTTTGCATGGCTTATGGATGAATTTTTGGATTCATCATTTCGATGAAAGGGATCATGGTTGACCCTTTAAAGTTTGAGAAAATCAATTAGTTTCCTCCCCCGCGTACAATATAATAGCCTCAAAGCCAACAACAAAAGGGGAATTTCCTTCAATAGTTTGTTCCCAACTATGCCAATATCATGAAAGGATTCATGCACCTATTGAAGAAGGGGGTCTCATTCTATTTGGATGAATAATAATAACATTATTTCGACACATTAAAGAAATCCTTAGTTTTGACTCCATTGTTCAGTCCCCATGATTATAATTGAGACTTTTTGTTATATTTGGCGGTAGACGAATCCTCGATTAGCATGGTGTTGGTGCAAGAATATGATGATCTCCAAGAGCACGTTATATACTACTTGAGTCACTCTTTGTTAGGTCTCGAGCTTAAGTAATCTCATGTAGAGAAACTGGCCTTGGAAGCATTTCATGATATCCAATGTATTTATCATTATATTATGCTACATAATACAACCATCGTCGTCATTGTTAATCCATTTCAATATGTTTTGACTAAGAAAATTTTCGGTAGGATGTACAACAAATTTATTGTGATGCTTCAAGAATTCAACTTGGATTTTTCCTTAGAAAAGTCTAAGAAATATTTTGTCTTTGCTGAATTAATGTCAAAGTTTCCAATTAAGAATGAGGAGGACAAGATCGTCGACTTGTTCCCTGATGAGAACATCTTTCTCATGTATTTGTCTGACCCTTGGTACGGAGATGTCCTAATATATCTCCAAAATTTGAAGTTTCCACTGCACTATTCACATGATGAGCGACGATGGATTTGTCAAATGGCCAAAAACTATCCCATTATCGCCAACACAATGTATCAATGAGCGGTAGACTCGATACTTTGTCGCTACCTCACTCGTGAAAAGGTAGGAGTAGTATTAAATGATTGTCATGGTGGAGCATGTGGTGGTCATATATCAGGGTTGGAAACATCCCAGAAGAGTTTGTGCACAGGGTATTTCTATCCAACGATATTTAAGGGTTGTATTGAGGCAGTTAAGAAATTCCATCCTTGTCAGTTTTTCACAAAGAATATGAACATGCACCCTACGTATGCACACGTCCCCTTCACCAAGTGGGAGGTATATTTTATGACATTCCACCCAACTTCATCTAGGGGGAATCATTACATCATAGTGGTCATGGACTACTTCACTAAGTGGGCCAAAGCCATGGATACATTTTTGAATGATGTTGAAATCGCAACACTTTTCATTTTTAATCAGGTTATCGCTAGGTTCTAGGTTTCAAGGGAAATTTTCACTGACCATGGCAGTCACTTTCAAAACTGCATGATGTTCTAGCTATCATAAAAAATAGTTTTTAGGTAGGAGCACTCGTCTCCCTACTATCCTTAGGCTAATAGTCAGGTTGAAACCATCAACAAATATTTAAAAATTATATTGAGAAGAAAGATAAACTCAACCAGAATGAATTGGCACTCGATGATATATCTGACACTATGGGCTTACCGAACTTTAGTTAAGACTTCCATGGTTTTCTCTCCTTTTCAAATATTCCATGGAGTTGAGGCAGTGTTTTCATTTCAGTGTGAAATCCCTTCACTCAAGATCATTTTCGATCTCCTCCCGGATACAAATCACCTTGAAGAATGTCTCGTTTACCTTGAACAACTTGATGAGCAGCATGGAGATGTAGAAATGGAAAAAAAATAACATAAGAAAAGATTCAATTCCAAGTATGACAAGTATATTCATCTTAGGGTGTTATCTGGAGGAGACCTTGTCTTAGTTTTTGACCAAGATAAGGATTCCTTGGGGGAAGGTGAGTTTAAATCCATGTGGTACGATCCCTATATCATGTGATGGGTATTAGAGAAGGGATATTAGGATCTAGTATATTTTTAAGGGAATGCATTGTCGGAGCTCAAAAATGTGCTCTACCTTAAAAAATACTATTCTTGAGCTTCATGGCTCGAGTACTAGTCTTTTTGTAAATAGTGTTTATTTTTGTACATAGCTTTTATGAGCAGTTTTGTGTCTTTGTCCATTAGTAATTGTGTTCTTCTGTTGTGTGGCATATTCTCGAGGTATCGTCAGTTTATATTGGATATGAATATGGAACCAATCACCATTCTTGGAGCTTGGCTTCTGTAACTTGGGTGATTTATTCTCCTACTAGCCAACTAGTGTTCGTTGGAGATGTGTGTCTTGGAGAAACTACCAACAATGTTGTCAAGTATAGTGTCATTATTGAGATTTTATGAGATTCTTTATCGCATGACATTCGACGCCTCCACATGTTTTTATATTCTTAGTTGGTGGTCTCACAGTTGAATGGTTTATACCAGATATGTGATTCAATATTGTTGCATCGTTTCCTTAGGGTACGTCTTTTGGAATGATCATTTGAATTCATTACTTATGAGAATGTTCCTAGGAATGCTTATCTAGTAGTTGATGCCTTCATGTATTATATTTGAGATTGGAATTTTTCTCATTGATCACATAAGCACACATTTCACACATGTAAAGATTTCATATTTGCAAGTAAAAATACAAAAATAATGCACAGAAGTAGATATATATGTCTATGTGTGTGCGTGTCCAAAATGAGGTCCATAATACAAAATTTTGGGCTACTAGCCCTGAATCTATATCAATACAAAATATTAATGTCAACCCATAATAGTCTCACCCCGAGG
This sequence comes from Picea sitchensis, assembly GCA_010110895.2. Classification (NCBI taxonomy): domain Eukaryota; kingdom Viridiplantae; phylum Streptophyta; class Pinopsida; order Pinales; family Pinaceae; genus Picea; species Picea sitchensis. The sequence goes on along the minus strand of SNQJ01S0071336.1, from coordinate 33,592 downwards.
CCGGTGAACCCTACCATAACAAAGTACGATGTTCGCTAGATGCCAGAACATATGGACCCATGTCTGAGGTCATCTATAGTAGCCATGGGGATGAAATGTGTCATGGCCTCCAAGTCCTTAAGCTCGTCACTGAGAGGAATGATGACATTAGGATCCTGAATATATTCGATCCTGGAATATGGATAGTCCTCAATAAATAGGACTTGATGCTCCCACCTCGAAAAGAAGTCCTCATCAAATGGGGTATAGATCTGCCCTCCTCCTAGATGGGCCAACAACTAGGTCCATCAAACCATGGAAGGCCATGGTCGTAAGTGTTCTCGATTATGATTCTTGGGGCTCATCATGAGCATCCTCTCAAAAAGAAACGTGCAAAGGATGCTACCAAATCCAAAGTTCTTGTTCTTTCTCAACTTGTAGTCTGTAAGATGATATTTCATGCAAGTCAACATGGTTGTAATCTAGTCAAACATGGTCATCCTCAAGCACTCTGTCCCATGTTGAATTTGAGCCCAAGGAGAAAAGTGCAAGGATTTGGATCCCATAATGTGGACCATGGTGTATAAGATTACTCAAAGACTCATATTGGTGATGTGTTTAATAGGCACCTGGGAACCACTCTTTTTTGTGTCATTGGCATAGTATTCATTGATATAATTATTGAAAGTATAGAAACCTCCCCCACAGGCATGGAATTTGGGTACCTCCCCTCAGTGGTACAAAACCATGATGAAGTATATATCCTCAACAATGATCATCAATGATTTTCACCCAAGCATGAATGATTCTACATCTGGGTGTCAATAGTCAATTGGGAGATTTAATAGTCTCTTTTAGGCTCTCATACCACCAATTTGAAAAAAATTGTGCATGACACATTCTTGGAGCACTTATTTTTCATCGTCATTGTCAAATACCACCCGATCAACCTCTTCGTGTTCACGTTCCCTCCATTGGAAAAATATCTTGCCCAAAAATTCAAAGGAAAAGGAGTTAGTTCTTTATTTTTTCAAAATAAATTTAGGCATCTGCAACTTTATTTGATAATAGGCGTGGATATCCATTCTTCTTTTTCAAAATAAATTTTAGGTGATTCCAGAACTTTATTTGATAATAGATATGGATATCCATTCTTGAGTTTCTACCAGAATGTACATTCATGCCCCTTTGAGGCAACCCCATTTGCTAGATACTGAGAAAAAAGGGAACGATAACCCCAAATTTTCACATGAAAATTCTCAAATTAATGGGATGAAAATTTGAAATTAAAGGGATGAAAATGAAGAGAATGCGATGAACACTTACTTGATCCAAGTGGTCAGGGTTTTTCTTTCTCCAAGATCTAGGAATATTCAAAGGAAGTTTCAAGGGTATTTTCCATTTGGGTAATTTTTGGGTGAAATGGTAAAAATGAATTGGTAAATTTGTAAAATAGCCCTATTTTATATAAAATTTTGAAACCCACTTTCTATAGTTTTCTATTTTTTACAAAACAATCAACTAATGGAAATCCCCTTGTAGATTTGTGGTCATCATTATAGTTCTTAAAGCTACACTTTGGATATTTTTGGTTCCTTGTCGTCGATTGACCGAGTCTTTCTCAATACTCTAGGCATGTATTGTTTTCGTAACTAGCATTTAGGATAGGTTACATCCACTTGAACGTTTTACATTAGTAGTCACCATTGTCACTTTACCCTAGGTTAAAGCCCATTAACAAGTGAAATAACCTTATAATGTACTTAAGAATGTCTTTTGTTGATGGTAGAGCCTACTTTCCATGGGTGTTGTAGTTTAGAATCCTTTTGTATTATGGCGCTCATGTTGCAAGTGTTCCATTATTCTTGGGAGTACTGTTTATCCTTGCCATGGCATTGCATTTGAACTTCATTCTTCATATTCAATCTTGTTTTGGATATGACCTATAGGAATACCCCCATTATGGGGTCTTAGTTAAGATCTTTTCTGACTCCTTAAAAATGAAAATATTGTCGAGTGAGCTTGATTTCTTTCACACTCGTTAAATGGATTTGAAAGGATGACTGTTCGGTGCAAGTTTACCCCTTTTTTAGACCGAATGGACTAATTATGAAAAATGAATACTCTAGTCAAATTTGGCTAGAAGAGTTCTCCTTGGTATTGTTTTACAATTGTTCGGGCTTAGATGACTAAATTTATGAAAACATAATCAGGTTGAGTTCCAATTCCATTGCATATTGATTGCTCATGATTTTAGGCCTAATTCTAGCTTCAACATGTTGTTGTTGGACCCATTGATTATGTATTCCTATCATTTCCCATCCTTGAAATTTATGTCTTTATGACTCGACACGTTATCCTTGGGGGAAGCATTCCCCATGTGTCCTTATCCTGCACATGCTTTCCTTGCATTGAGCATAGGTATGTTCCTTGTGCTCTAGAACTAGTTTTCTTTCTCGTGACACTTTTTTTCTCCACTGTTCTATAGAATTCTTTTATTCTTTTTCATGATTTAATAAATGAAAAACAACAAAAAAATCAAAAAACCAAAAAGAGGGGGGGAGAGAGTATATCTCTTTTGTTCGAATTGTTTTTGTATCCCTTGAACAAAGAACAATCTTGAGTCATTATCTCATCATTTTGGATCTAGTATGGGTTTAGGAGACTTTTTCTTGTTATTTAGTTTTATCTCCCCCTGTTATTTTTTTTCCAACCATATGGAGCATTTAGTGATGTCTCATGTGTCAAAAATGTATCCTAGTTTATCATCATGCTACCTAATTCACATAATGTGTTGTGCTTTTATTTAAGGGAAGTTTCATCCTAAGTCATTCATTCTATATTTTTTCTCTAACCTTACATGTTGGCCTTACAAGTCAGTCAAGTCCATCTCATCATCACAGGTATCTCTGTCATTTACTCGTGCTAGTATAGAAGGTTCCCATTGTCTTCTTGTTAGTGGGTCTGCTCTTATCAACTCTGACACATTCCTCTGAGATTATGACCTAGAGTTGCACCATGTACCTATTTCCATTATTGATAGGTGACCTTACACTTAAAATATGACATACCATCATTGGTCACTGACTGAGCATTTTCCCTTGTGTTTGACTTCAATAAAAATCATCACACATTGGTACCTTGATTTCCATTTGAACCCATTGGTGGATTCCTCGTCTTTGTCAGTAGTCTTCATTATTGGCTCCTATTGAAAGAGTCTTTGTCGTGCAMTATTCCATATGGTGCATGTTAGAGTCGTACCTCGGTGTGKTCCTTACAATATGTTCRTTCGATTCCTTCCAAATCTTTGGCCTTCTACTATCCCTTGTGTTGGATGATGGAGGATGCCCTGATGCCTTCTTCCAGCAGATCTCTTCCTATCAACTTTGGCACATACTTCTATGGGATAAGTATATAGAGTCATATTTTGTACCTTAGGTATTCGAGTCATCATTGGAAGGTTCCCTTTCTATTGACAGTGGGAATACATCAATTCCCCTTGCTTGATAGATTCTACCAGGTGTTCAACATCAACTCATTTATTYACACTTGTTAGATTGTACCATGGTACCTTGACACCCATTATCATCATTGGTGTGTTGTCTCACATTTTTTAAYRGTATACATCAATGGTTGGTAATCAAATGGTGTGTCACTATGTTTTACCCCAACACATATATTCTCATAGTGTATACTTGTACCACGACGATCATTTTGAATAATTCGGGTGAAGTACAAGAATCACATATTTTTTTCTCCCACCCAACGTACCACTCCACAAACATTGGTACTTACAGAGGATCAACTTGTTCACTCTATTTGTCCTAAATATCCTTTGTTCTCGATTTTGAGACATAGCTCCACCATGTATCTATTCATGGTTATGATCTACTTTCACATGGATTCATTGTGTAATCCTCATGGCCATGCTTTATACTTCATATATATCACATCGATATACTGTGTATTGTTTATGGTCATGGACATTAGTCATAATTTCATATGTACCATGGATCCATAGTGTACTTCATTTGGTAGACATGATTACATCACTCCTGAGCATGGGTATGCATGACTTGGGAAGAGAACACTCTTAATTGATTTTTTCTGACGATTTATATTTTTGGATCAGTTGTTCAGGAACCTTCATGAGTTTACTTCATTGCATCCTCACCTCTCATGTTTATAATGTATTTCAACCATTATTTTTCCCTTTCGACCTCACACATTAGGGGGAATTTGTTATAGCACAAATTTCCACACCTATGCATTTGTAGCATGGTCTTACCCTTTTCCCTAGCTTGCTAAGTGAAATCCCAAACTTTTGTCATCAAAGTCATCTAAAAAACTTGAMATTTCTTGTTATTCATGGGTTTATTTAATGCAACATGTGGAAATCTGTGCCTTGCAAGTTTCCAGCTCACGAATTCCYTCAAAAATCATGAAAAATAAAATAATTCCATAATTTCGAGCGATTTTTTTGGTTGTGCTCATTTCCCAATGTCCCTGAGCCCATACTAAATGGATTTCAACCTCCCAAACCTCTTTGAGATGGTATAAAAGAAAATTTGAGGGMAAACATGATCCAGGTGGATATCGTTGKTCACCCACCTCTTCCAACTAGCTCACATACAACTTTCATCTTGGTAGTTACATTTTTCATCATGGCAATTTTTTCTAGCTTTTYGGGTCCTAAACTTTCGAGACCATTTTGAGGCCCTAAACAACATTTTTTGGGCCTACAAAAGACACATTGTAAACAAAGTTAGAGTGTGATAACACAACGTGTATTCCTTGGATATACCTTTCCAATGGGTTATTGTGCACCTAAAATAAATATTGTATGCAAAAGTTACAACCCCGAGAAGTTAATGTACCAACTTACCCCATCGGGGCCCATGAGACTTTTGGCATCTAATATCCTAGGGTTAGGTTTTTTTATGTATAGGGTTTTTTGTTTACTTATTGATGCTAAAAAGGCCTATATGACTCATTATGATGTGCTCTRACGAATGCATGTAGCCACCACATCTCTTCTAAGATGCTAGATACCACCATTCGAGCAAGATTGTTTTCATTTTTCATTTTAGAGTTTCAATAGATTTCGTTATCTAATAGAAGTTAAGTTAAACTGTATCTCTATTATTTTTCTCCATGTATCTTTTTTAATTTTATAGATATGTTTTTCATTCCATTTCTCTCATAAATCCAGATCACTGGTATTAGAGTGGTCTACTCTTCATTTGTTTCTCTGTGCATGTACCCAATGAGGTCAAGGTATAAGGAGTTGGGACTTGAACCAGTTGAGCCATTGCAAGATTAGCCTCACTGAACCTGACATCCACCCATGGGGAAAGAAAAGAGAGCCAATGGGGTACAATATCCCTTTAGAATTTTTCTTGAGGAATCCCTCTTGCAACAAAGGAACAAGATGATGGTAAATTTTTCACAAATCCTTTGATGACTAGAAATAGGTGACACATATTCCTCAAGTGGAGGTGTCGCCCCATTCAAGGTACAAATCAATTTTCATATTCATATATTTGAATGTCAAATATATTTGGATGTTGTAGACAAATGGTTAAACCTTATAGAAGGGTATTTCTCTGTCCATAACTTTTTTAATAGAGAAAATATTACATTTGATCTCCTTAAGGTTGTCCCACATGTCAAACATTGGTGGGAGACTTTCCCTGAGCAAAAGGAAATAGAGGGATCTTCATTATTTGTAGTTGCACCCACTTGATATTCTTTCAGGGATGTTATTAAGGAAAAATACTACCCTCTTGGAAGTTATGATGAATTATATACAATATGGACCACACTGCGACAAGAAAGGGACTAAACAATGCTAGAGTTCACCAATGTCTGCCATACCTTGTGCACTGAGATGTGTATCAAATAATATAAGTAAAATTTGGTGCTCAAGTATCATGATGGTATGCATATATACATATAGATAGAAATTGATTTTTTGGACATCTCATCCTTGGGCACGTCCTATCGATATGCAGTCAAAATCAAGAAAAATATTGAACAAAAGATGAAGCAATTTGGGTCTGCGAACCCCTCACAGTAGAATCAGGTCAAAGGAAAACCCAACCCATAGAACAAAGGGAAGAGAATGTATGGAAAAACTCAATACAACTAGTTCAAAACACAAAAAAAGAATGACAATTGGAAGACAAAGAACGACACTAGGAAATGGTGTGACTTCCATAATATCCCTTGGCATAACACCACTGAATGCCACTCAAAGAAGTCATTGGTGGTCAAATTGAAATCCTATGAACCAGATGTGGGATCTGACTCTAATTCAGAACTAGAAAAAGGGAGACAAACCATTGATGAAGAAATTAGTTCCACCATTTCTACCACCACCAAGGTCCAAATCGGTAAACTTGATGAACCAGTGGAAGGTGATCACCTATTTCATTATAGATGTGGGTGAAGGGTACTTCTCTTCACTCCATCATTGATAGATGTAGACAGAAGAAACTTGTCTCAGTGGAGGTCATCAAGTGGTTGTGTCCATCGACAACACCACACCCATAGTTGTACACCATTGGATGGCTCCGCCAAGGGAGAAATATCCATGTAATCCAATAGTGTCTCCTATCATATGACATTAATCCCTTCAAAGATGAGGTATTGTGTGATGTCTCCCCCCTTGAAGTTTTTGATGTTCTTTTGTCCCAACCTTATTTATGGAAATGCCATATTGTATATGAGACTAGGCCTTGTAGTGTTATTATTACTTTGGATAGAAAATTATACAGAATACTCGAGGTAGTCCCATCCACTGCCATTTCCTTGATCTCTACCAAGCAATGCAAGAAGGTCATCTCTTAGACAAGGATGTCTTTATTCTTCGTGATTCACACTCAAAGTGAGTGGAATTTTGCAACAACATCCATGGCCTCTATGAAAAGTCTCTCCATGTATAAGAAGTAAGTGGATAAGGTCATGGAATGATATGAATACATATTCTCCTCACGCACTGGGGTACCTTTGCACTGTTAGGTCAAGCACTCAATCGATCTAACCCCTGGTGCACTACTACCCAATGGGCCAACCTATCACCTCTATCTGTTAGAAAATGAGGAAATAAAACACCAAATCTAAGAKTCACTTGAAAAGGGGCACATCCGACCAATATCATCACCTTGTGGAATCCCACTCATGATTGTGCAGAAGAAATACAGGACTTGGCAACTTTTCATTGACTATCGGGCACTAAATTAAATCACATTCAGGAATCGGTACCCAATGTCATGAATTGACGATATCCTTGACCAACTCAAGGGGGSCAAATAATTCATTAAGATTGATATGAAGTCCAACTACCACCAGGTCCCAATAGAGCAGACCAATGTATGGACATCTTCCTTCAAGTCCAAACAAGGTATTTTTGAATGGTTGGTCATGTCATTTGGCTTGAGAATTCCCCAACAACTTTCATGATGATGATCGATGATATATTGTAGCCTTCCACCAATTATTTTGTGGCGGTGTATTTGGATGACATCCTCATATTCATCAAGAGATGGGTGGAACACTTGCAACATATTTAGCAGGTTATGCACACTCTGCGACAACACAAGCTATATGAAAATTTTGAAAAATGCTCCTTCAACATGAACATGGTCCAATACCTAGGTTACATTTCTTTATGAGCATGGGGCACATGTTTATCTAGCCAATATCTAGATCATCTGTGACTGGCCAGCCCCGACCACACTCACTGAGCTTCGAATATTCTTAGGCCTTGCTAATTTCTATTGAAATTTCATATTGGGATTCTCCCACATTGCATGGGCCCTTATCCAAGTGAATAGGAGTGGTGGCAAGGAAAAATTCATGTGGGTCCATTCACAACATAAATCATTTGATGATTTGAAGCAACACTTGTAGTCAATTTTGTTGGAAAAATTGATATATGTAGACATAAACCAATCTCCCTAGATTGGGAACCCAAATCTAGAACAAAACAACATAGAACATGTTACTTTCCCTATGTTTATGTAATCCAAAATACTACCTAGCAAGAGATCATGCCTTTTAATCGATGGTTGTCTTTTTTAGTTGTAGTTTCCAACTCCATATTAAGACTTGTGGGTGATAACCTGTAAGAAAACACAAGACAACAAGAGAAAAATAAAAACAAGTATAATTTGATAAAACCTATCCAAATGACCAAGGATAAATGAAACAAAGATAACCTAAAATGGATAGCATTTGTGGGAAAGAACATATATTGTTGTATTAATAAGAAAAAAAAGAGATTACAACCAAATCCTTGATGTTTTGAAGTCCCTCCCAATGATTCCTTTATTCAACACACACCCTTTTCTTCTATGAGTTCTGACACCATAGGTTCGATACCAGCCCATCTAGGTCAAAAGTCACCTTAACAAAGTAGAGTCTAATACCATAATTGACCACTATTCATGATTACCTTTCTTCATGAAAGATTCTTCATTTTATGTATTTGAAAAGGAATGGATGAGAAGGTTAGGATCTCACCAAATCAAGAATACAGGCAAGATCCAAACTGATCTGAGGATGCCTCATCCTCGAAGCTTTTACTCTAGAAACTTCTCAAATTTCTTCTTTTTCCTTCGTACGAGCATTTTTGAACCTTATGAACGAGCAACATGTGACACTATCACAGTCTACAATGGTGCAACATGTGACACTTAAGTTTTTCACATGCTACAATGGTGAACCATGCGACACTTTTATAAATTAGGGCTTTTAAAGGAAATTTCCATAGTTTCATCTCTCTAGGAAAGGTTTTTCTTCCATCTTCTTCAGGGATTAAGGCAATAATCCTTCAAATGAAAAAGGGTAGGTGCACATCATCAATGTTCATGGTTGTGATGAAAATAATGTGTAATGGCATTCCCCCCAAAGTATGAAGTTATAAAAGGATTGATAGTTGAAATACTTTTTCATATGGGTGTTGAAAACAAGGAACACATCAGTTAGAAACCTACAACAACAAACAAGGAGTTACAGTACAATAATATATCATGATTGAGGTAGGAATTACCATACTCAAAATACAATTTGTTAACACATAAGATTATATGGGTCAAAAAATTCACCTTCGTTTTGTTTTTTTTGAGTCATAAGGTTTAGAGGACATAGGTGTTGAGTCTTTAGGTTGTAATCATAAAGTTAGATTCGGTTTCAAAATGAATAAGGCTATGTATAGTCTTGGTCTAAAGTTTGAGCTATGTGATTGTTATCATGACAAGGTAAGAAGCCCCATGATTCATACCTTTGGTTTTTTACATCATTTCCTTGACATGTCATACATCCAGGTCGTACTCAAATTCTCCCCTTTTTCACGATAAATCAATTCAAGTGTCAAGTCAAAATGGTTTGATGTGCTACTAAGTCACTAGGAGAGTTCGCAGTGTACTCTAAGTATTTCACAATTTCAATTTTGTCATCATTGCAATTATAGGATCATGTCAAAGAGGATTTACCATTTTTAGAGCCTACAATTTAACCATTTATCCAAGGATTATTTCATACCATCAACTACCATCCTCCTCGAAGTGTGCAAGCTATATTTGAGTTGGCGCTGTGAACTAGCGTTGTGAACTAGTTAAGGAGGAGTGTTGTAGCTTGGATAGGTTATAGGCACTYATGTTCAACATCCACAACAACCTTAGGGTCATCAGGTACTCCATGAAGGTTTACATCCTGTTTGAAGGTTGAGAAAGTGGTTTTGGATGTTTTTTCCTTTTGGCACAGTGAACTCATGCTGTGAACTGGCAGATAGGCGCTGCGAACTCATTTCCTGTAGAAGATTGTTTTACAGATTTGATCATAAATAAAAAAAAGGGAGATGTGGGATTTTCTGAATTTTTTTGTGGAGAATAATTATAATGTCATTGACTTGTTGTCCAAATTTCAGACTGACCCAGTTTGTAATTCGAGAGATATAATTAAAACACTAGTGCACTGCAAACTCTCTGTTTTGCATAGTTGTTGGATATTAGCCTTGTTGGGAGGTTTCCACCTATCAAGGAAGTTTTGAATGACTTATCATGGATCATTTAGATGTCAAGGGACACCTGAACCTAATATTTATCTCTATTAAATACCTCATTCAGTGAGTTGGAAACAATTTATTAATGACTTCCAACAACTTCCTGAAGAAATAGAAGTTTGTTGGATTTTTGTCTCTTTGACTGTTGTCACCTATCTCCGAGGCCTAGAATCCAATGAAAGAGATGGGATTTGACCTCCTAAGGATATTGGGATGTTATTTTCTATTTAAGGAAGAAGGGATCTCTTGAAGAAGGGTTGGATCCTTGGAGAATGAGACTTTTGTAGTGTATTAGAGATTGTTTATATTTTTGTGAGATTAATACAGAAGCTACTTGTGTCTTCCTTTTAGATTCATTATAGAATTTTAGTTCAGTATGTGTTCATGTCTTACATATTCAAGATTGTATTGTCTACTGGTATGCTCTGCATTTTGTTAAGGGAATTCATCTTTGATGCTCCTTTTTCATTGAGTGTATGTTTTTTATGTGTCTCTAAATTATTGCTTCAGAATTCATCTGGTTATGGTGCTCTATTAGAGTAGTTCCCCTTTATGTTTTATTCTAAACCTGTAATATGAATTCATCTGTAGATAGATGTTCTTACTGCAGTGGGATTTTTCTATTTTTCAAGATCTCATCTCATTATCTTATTTATTGAACCTAATTCTTACCTTGCCTCAAGGTTGATAGACACAATTTTTCTATTTATTATATACAAGTCATTAAGATTCAAGTTTTGACTCCATTTCCCAAGGATAATTCTCTTTTCTTATCAAACCACCAAACTTTATAAAAAAAAACTTGTTCTTATCATAAATCTGACCTTCTGAGTGTTATTGTTGAATATCTTTTGAGTGAGAAAACCTTGTGGCTACTGAGAGATCCATATCTGATTGTATAAGGTTAGAATACATTCCAAAGTGGTCGTAATGGTTACCTCGGGGTTTCCTTGATACATCCCAAGGAAAATACTGACTGTTAACATCTTGGCTCCACTGTGGGGGAGCCAAAGATATCATATTCCTTGGGAAAGAATGAAAAAGTTTTAGAGATGATTTTTGATGGAGAACAACAGACAGATACAATAAGGTTGTGTACTTTTCACCTGGCGAATACACTCATGTTTCAATCAGATTTACAGAAATCCACTGGAGGACAAGTTGACATCACAGAGATATGGAAGGACAATATTGAAAAATCAGGTACCTAGGCTTGAGATTTACCCAACAAGTATTATTATTCTTATTCAATGTCTTCTTGTCCTTTCCTGAGTTATTTAAAAGAGTCTTTATTCACTTCTTGTTTTCAAAAAGAGACTATGAATCCATTCTTGTATATCCTTCTTTTAAAAAATGGACATACTTTCTTCCTGTACAACCGAGTTTGATCATGCCCTTTTTCCTAAATTCTATGATGTTCATGAACACTCATGTGAGACAAATTAAGACAAAGATATCATTGTACCTACTATCATAAATCTTGCACCCTCCAAGATTCAAGAAAGATACAGGCCTCTTAAATTGCCTTCCATCCTTCATGACTTCCTTTGAAACATTATAAATATTTTCCAATATTTGATGGAAAGCTTGATGAATTGTCTGCTGAAAAACATGTCCAGGCTTTTGAACATTTTGTATAAATTTTTGAGATTGAATATGGTGATGTGTCTATGAGAGATTTTTCTCAGTCTTTGCGATGAAAGGCCAAAACATGGTTTAAACACTTACAGCCTTAGTCAATTAGCTCTTGGGATCAATTGAGGGAACTCTTTCTTAGATTTTGGGGTGAAAGAAAACCCATGAAATTGCTCCTTTCATAATTTTATTCCATGAAGAAACAAGAGGGTGAAACTGTGTCAAGTTTTAATAATAGGTTTTCTAGTCTTTACCATCAAATGCCCAAAGAAATCCAACCACCTGAAGATGTTTCCAAGTTATACTATGCAACATCTCTTCCAACATCTCTTCCTCCAGAATTGTTTCTGTTTCTTTCGGAGAGGAGGTCTACCACCTTACAACAAATGTTATCTAATGCCCGAGAGGTGGAGGAAAATATCAGAGACTATTGTAAATTTTTAGGTGAGACGGAGGATGAAAAATTTAATCTTGAAAACTGTGAGAATAGGTATGAAAAACAAGAAGAGGTTGATTCAGAACTATTTTTATTTTGTCATGAGGATAATATTACAACAAGTTATGATTAGATTTATGATTTACCAATGGTTGTGCCAAGTTCCCCTATTGTTGACAGTCAAGACATTTTTTTTCATTGATCTATGATGATTATGAGGATTTTTTTCCTGAGAAACCAATTGTAGGCCTTATATCAAAAATGGTTTTTTTCATAGAATTAATGACAACTCACAACCCTCATATCATAATTTCATAGCTACAAATGAGGTAAACAATGATCATGCTGAAGGTAATTATTTTCCTTTATGTTTTGCTTCATTTGATTTGTTAAAAGGGGGTTTTAATATCATTGATCAAACACAGATGATATGGGATATTTTCATCAGGTGACTTATTAAAGAGTTATATTAAATTAGCATAAACTAAAATACACCATAAATAAGGAAAAACTCAAAAGGAAAGAGACATAAGCATGAAATATGAACACAAAAACTTGATAACGTAGTTCATCCCTCGTGGACTAAGTCTTCCGGTCCTTCTCTCAAATGGGTTGGCCTTTTTATTAACTCCACAAAAGAATTGGGCAAAATACATAAGTATACCTCATTCTGGAGTTAAGATACATAATATTTACTCATATCATAAAATAAACATCATCACTACGTTCATGGTATCGAATTACCTAAAAATGACTGTCTCCACGCCTCGATCCAATTTTGACACTTTCAGGCCCAAGAGACACCCCTGCCTCAGTTTCTATGCCTACTTCTGCAAATGAATGAATGGAAAAATATTGAAATGCATGCCTTGTCTCGAATTCTATACCAAAATATGTATAGGCGCGATCTTGGTTATCCTCCATCCATACACTGGCGAACACCCCCTTTTATATAAAAAGTTAGTGATTTTGCAATAAAGAGGGCGCTTGGCGCACTGGTAGATGGAGCTATATTAAGTTGGTAGGTTGGTAGAGGTCCCGGGATCGAATCTCATGGACTCCCCTTTTTAATACATGGTTAGAACAATATTTTGTGCACACTCTAAATATAGAGGTGGTTTAAACTAGTGGAATATGCCCCTAAAATGGCGGGTGGTTAAGTTTGACCATTGGCGGTGGACATATATATGGTCACATGGTTTAGCATATAACTAAGGGCTAGATCAAGGGCCTAGTCCTTTTCTTCGCCCATATAAAACATTAGTAAAGTTAAATAAAATTTTCTCCATGTTATAAAGAAGGTCTATGTAGTGGAAGGTTGGCTAGCGTAGAGTTGTAAGGCCTTTGGGATAAGGAGGTTAGGAGTTAGACTCTTAGGGAGTCATATAATTTTACCACTTTCCAACTATACTGGAGGGTTTCCATGTGGTATCCCACAAATGGGCCATGTGGCACCATAACATTTTCCCATGAAAATGACACTTGTCACAACGTAATTCACCCACGTGTCTTCCATCAAACCTATATGACCTTGTCATGTCATCCAATCCCAATGCATAATTTTTCCACATCAGTTGTACGGACCTGCCACGTGTCTCCCTTGTAGTGGTGACATGTGTCACCTTGACCCTTTGACTTTTTTGACCAAGTTTGACCTAAACTTTGACCTCTTATAACTTTTGATATGTAACACTATTTGACGAGCCATTTGATTCATTAGAAATATTGCAACAAGCTCTTCGCGACCATGCCAATTTAACTGAGTTTTAAGAACTTTAATTTTTTTCCCTTTCTATGCTTATTGAAGCCATTCTAAGCATCTTGAGTTGCCTCTGTGAGTTCTGAGTTGGTCTTAGCCTTCTCTAGATCCTTTTTGGATCACGCCTTCCCACTGAGAGATTTTTGGATGACCAAAAACTTTCATTAGTCAATATGTAAGTGAGGGAAGAGTCCCCTCACTTTGTCCTTCTCAATCCACTTTACCTTGCTTGGATGTGTTCCCTTTAATCCTACTCAAAGATAATCAACATTATCCCTGCATGAAGTCCTTGTCTTTTTGTCCAGGATGATATCTTTTTGTAACTCATCCAAGTACTCAGGAGAAATATCATCAATTGAAGGTATTGAAACTTCTTCATCATGATCCATGATCATGGGAGGCTCAAAAAGTTTCAAGTTCTCTACATTCACAACGGAGTAAATCTGCATATAAGGTGGAATATCTAAATCAAAAGCATTAGTGTCACTTTTCTCCAAGATAGTGAAGGGTCCATATCGGATAGGCTTGAGTTTATTTCCTTCACCCTTCAATCGTTCCTTACTGATGTGAAGCCATACCCGGTCTCCAACTTGGAACTGATGATCAACCATGTGCTTGTCATGCCGAGATTTATACTATTCTTGAATCTTCTCCAATTGCTCTTTGACTTCCTGGTGTATTTGTTGAATCCTATATATGAACTTGTGGGCTTTGTCCTCTGTTCATTCTTCACTCACATCGACATCTGTCCCATACATTAAGTCCAAAGGAACCTTTGGTAGGTACCCAAAACATGTCTCAAAAGGTGAACTCTGCATGGACGAATGTAAATCTCAGTTATAAGAATGTTGTTCATAGGGTATTTGTTCATCCCATAACTTAGGATACTTATTGCAGTAGCCTCGAAGAAAAGGTACCACTATTTTGTTTACCACCTTTGTCTATTTTTTGGTCTGTGTATGAAAAATAATGCTCCTCTTCAATTTGGTGTCCATCATTCTCCACAAGCTAGTCCAAAAATCCATAAGGAATCAAGTATCTCGATCTGAGAAAATGGACGTGGGTTACCCAAAGTGAACCCAAACATACTGAAATAATATATTAGTAGTCTGCTCAGCAGTGATCCTCTTGTTACATGGCATCAAGATACACATCTTGCTAAACCTATCCACTACAACATACAAATAGTCATGACCCCCTTTGGACATTGTTAAACCCCCTACAAAATCCATGGAAATGCTTTCCCATGGATGGGATGGGACAAGAAGTGGCGAGTATAGCCCCAATTTTCTATTAGTGGGCTTACAAGTAGAACACATCACACACCCCTTTACATATTTAGTTACAATTGCTTTCATTTGAGGCCAATAGAAAAACCTTTGCAAATGAGCCATAGTTTTTCCTACCCAAAAATGCCCAGACACAAGAGAAGTGTGAGCTTCTCATATTACATGGAATCATTCACTTGTAGGAATACATAGCTTCCCAAGATGATAGAGTAATTTTCCCTGCAGACAATAGTTCTCTACCTGTGCACCATGTGTTAGCTTCTCATATACTTTTTTAAAATCTTCATCGATGGCATATTTCTCTACATAGCTATCATGAGATAAAGAAGTATTCTTCAAAATAATAGAAGGAACAATAGGATGTATAGAAATAATATTGACTACCTTGTTACTTGTATCCTTCTTGTACTTGATTACCAAATGAAATTGTTGTAGAAAACCCATCCATCTGTAGTGTTGATATTGTTGCAGTTTGGTCTATGCTTGAAGATACTATAAGGGATGGTGATCTGTATGTATGATTGTTTCCTTCCCTAACAAGTAATGCTCTCATTTATTTATGCTCTAGACTAATGCATACCACTCTTTATCATATGTAGGATAGTTAACAAAAAATTGGTTAAAAGTAGTAGAGTGGTAACATATAATCTTACCATATTTCATCAATATTGTACCCATGGCATATCTGCTGGCATCTATCTCGATCTCGAACGACTTTTGAATATTCGACAATTCTAATACTGGTGTGGTACTGATCTTCTCCTTCAAAGTGTCAAAATATTTTTGTTTCTTTCCTTCCCATTGAAAAGTGTTCTTCACACTGGTTAAGGCATGCTATAAAGGAGAAGTTGGGAATGCATCTCCTCCAAGACTAGACTCCACCTAAGAAGCTTCGGACTTCGGTTACACTCTTTGGCCCAGGCCATTTTACAATTACTTCAATCTTGGGAGGATCAATCTTCAATTGTCCTCCTCCCACGATATGACCTAAGTATACAAGTGCAGTCTTTCCAAATTCACATTTATACATTTTCAAATACATCTTTTACCTATGAAAAGTATCCAATACTTTCTTCACATGCCTCACATGCTCATCCCAAGTCCCACTAAAAAAAAGAATGTCTCCTAAATACACAATCACAAAGTCATCTAGGAAAGGCCTGAATACCTCATTCATCACATGCATGAAAGTTGTCAGAGAATGCAAATCCCAAACGACATAACTAACCACTCAAACAATCCTTGTTTGGTTTTAAAGGTATTTTTCCATGCATCATGTTCCGCGACCTTGATTTGATGATATCTACTATGCAAGTCCAAGTTAGTGAAATAAACAACATTCTTCAACTAATCAAGTAAATAATCTATACAAGCAAGAGGCTATCAATTTTTCACCATGATTTTATTTAAAGCTCAGTAATCGACACACATTCACCATGTTCCATCCTTCTTTGGCACCATCACGATCAAAGAACCATAAGGATATAAATTGGGCCTGATGACCCCTTGATCCAATAAGCCCTGTACCTGCTTCTTGATACTGGAAAATATCATCATACTTAGAAACAATATCAATTAATTCCTTTTTATGAGATGGATCACACCCTTGGAAAGAATCGGATATCCCGACATATTTCCCTTTGACGACCATGAGTACATATCTCTTATTAGTAGTTATGAGTATTTTCATTTGTCATTCACTAACAAGTGTTTTATTCACCTTCATGTTGTGAGCTCTAACAATATATTCCACTCCCCCTTTAGTAAGGTGGTATTT
>SNQJ01S0071335.1:38354-64968 GCA_010110895.2 Picea sitchensis | reverse complement strand
GTGAATTTTGGCAATATTGTCTACTATATTTATCCAGTTACAATGCCATCATCAACTATTCAGGTGTTTTTCCTTTACATTGTATGTTTCATATTCTCTTTACATATTTGGAATTGAATTCCAAGACCATCTTATTGTCCATACACAAATTCATTCATCATTGGTTCGTTGGCGGTTCAAATTTGTTCCACCTTTAATCATCATTCATCATACAATTATCATCACTAGTTCATCAGTGGTTCGCTAGGGGTTCAAATAGTGCACCTGCAATTTTGTTCCACCTTTAATCTTCAGTAAGACCGATAACTTTCATTCCTATTTACTGTGTGCTTCATTCCTATTTACTGTATTTACTATGTGCAAGTAGGAAATTGAAATTTTTGGATTCGCTAATTTTCATTCCTATCGACTGTTGCTAATTTTCATTCCTATTCACTGTTTGCAAGTAGGAAATTGATTTCCGATTCCTATTTACTATTTGGTAGTAGGAAATTGATTTGGTAATAGCAAAAGACATCTACATTGACAAAAAAATTCATTCCTACCACTTTGTATATACTTTGTAAATTGCAAATACAGGTCCAAAGTTGTGACTGGGTGAATTGTATACCTTTTTTATTCTGTCTTAGGGAATTTTTATGGTTTTCCACTGGACACCGACTGTTGTCCGCAGATGCAATGCACTGACCCTTCTACCGCCATAATCCACTTTGTATATACTTTGTAAATTGCAAATACAGGTCCAAAGTTGTGGCTGGGTGAATTGCATACCTTTTTTCTTCTGTCTTAGGGAATTTTTATGGTTTTCCACTGGACACCGACTGTTGTCCGCAGATGCAATGCACTGACCCTTCTACCGCCATAATCACCTAATCTCCACAGCCACCTAATCTCTTAGCGCTAAGCATACCGCCAAGTTTCCTTGGGTTACCGCATCTATAAATCCGCAACTCGAGTAACAAAGAGTTAATTTCTGTGGATACACATTCTTCAGACTGGCTCTGTCTATCGAGATGTAGGCGATTTCAAGCATGATTTCAGTTACGATCCTTGTGGTATGATGAGGATGTATATGTCTATATGAAAATTCAAGGATATGATTCCAGTCGTTTACATAATACCCAAGCAAGCAAGCATCAGATTTTTTACTGTTTACATTGTGATAATCAATTATTTGGGTTCCAGTCTTATTCCTGCGAAGCTTGCATAACACATATTTACCGTAGCGAGTAAAACGATTTATTTGCGAGGCGGTTGTTGATAAATCACTGCAGGGAAACACTCTTTAGGACAATTGTTTCAACAGTGAGGCCCGACCCGAATCCAAATAGAACTCCCACATCCAATCCCTCTCCGGTGGTCTAACATCCTTTTTCTTGAGGCGACTTCCTCATCTCGTCCAAGATGAAGTGCACGCAGGCGTTCGTTGTGCAGTTGGAGGACCAAATGGAAACTCACGGCCTTGTTAGGCTCCTCGATTCATGATACTATAATGTTCATAGATGGGAACTGTTGTAGAAAGCGAATCAATCAAATAAATCAAAGAAATCTAGGCTGGTTGTTTGGATGAATCCCAATAATTGGGCTCCTTAACCTCAAATGATGAATCAAAATAAGTACTACTATGTGTATTATATTGACTGGCTTCCGTCTAAGGGCTTCTATTGGACTTGGTGAGAGGCTGGTGTTGAAGGTTCAAGGTGAAGGGCAAGTGGCTTCTGGTAAATGGTCGCTTCTAGTTTCTTGGGATCCAGATTCAGCTTGGCCTCCACCTGATCCAGAATGGCAGGCCCTCCTGGATGGGCGATCCATAATAATTGGTTCCAGTCTGAGATTCTGAACTGCTAGAAAGCCTCCACCAGACTCTTTTCTATGTTCTTGGAGATAAGGCCTGGAACGTCTTTTAGAAGGTGAAAGGTGATGCCTACCTCTCTCAGGTGTCCATCGATGGCTCCGTCAATGTCAGGAATAATTGTCTGTGCGGTCCACAACAGCTCGAAACATGGCTTCTCCACTTGGGGGATCGGATCAGCTCCCACGATGAGCACAGCCGCACCGTCGCTGAAGAGATCTTGGCCGACCTTACTGTCTAGGTGAGTATCAAAGGGACCACGGAATGTGACAGACGTGATTTCACTGCAGACCACCAGAACCCGAGCTCCCCGACTGTTCAGAGGGTGACCTGCGGGCTTCTAATCTATCATATTGACCTCCTTATAGTTCTTGGGCATCATCCGCATAGATGGAAAGATACAGGGTACATGATCTTGATATAGAGGGTGAGGAAGGGTCAGGACGAACAGCAGAGCTGCTCACTGGAAATAGATTCGGAAAGATGGCTCTAGATTGGGACCTGGGTTCACAAACTCTGCACTAGCTTAAAGGGCCTCACTGGATTTTCTATGCCTAACCAAGAGGCAGAGCTCTTGGTAACTCTACGACCCCTCCGATTGCGTATAGATTTGCTGGTGTAGAATTTGGAGAGAATGTACGTTGTAGTTTGATGCCATCCTGATTGCAACCTACATGGTTAAGCACATGTCTGGGGTTTGCAGCATGGTAGGCAGTGAACCAATTTAAGTGTAATTTGCATTAAATTAATTAATGGAAGTTAATTTGCATGTAATTAATTTGTATCCATTTAAGTTAATGTTGGACAGGTGGAACATATTTGGGTATAATTTGTATCTAATTAAATTGAATTTGTATCTAATTTTTAAATTATCAAATTATCACAGTGGCAACTTTGTATGTATTAATGGTGTCAGCAAGGAAGGTGATGGGTGTTGTAACAAAGTCTTCGCCTACCTAGTGGTCCTACCTCTAAGACACTCCCCTTGTGGTAGTTGCATCTCTGTCTATGCTATGTTTCTTTAGGCATCCAGGTTGGATTCACAATGGCATAATTTAAAGGTCATGAAATCTTACCCACTTATGGTAACAAAATGGGTCCCTGGACTTTTGTTTTAATTGTTGTCATTGTTTACTGGTATAGCCCCTGCAGGTTCCTGGGAGTCGAACCTGAGCTCAACAATCAAACCTTGAACATTGTACTTGTAAATGCAAGTCCATATCAAAGGGCTAAACAGGGGAGGCACCTAGGGTTCGGCTAAGATGGCAGCCTCTGTTAAATTTTTCTCATGAAGAACTAGGCGCCCCTAAATCTCGGTCTGTGTAGTTCATTTTTTATTCTGTGTTGGCAAAGCTCAAGGCTCAATGGTAAATACAATTTTTCGATCATTTCAAGTTCACCCACTTACGATTTCACTATAACAGTCTGGGTGACCGAGGGCTCTTTCCAAATCACCTCCCATTCCGGGGGATGGTATCAAATGATGATAGCCCAATAGTTTTCTTTTGCATACTCTGAAAGAACGTAGGTCCTATTGCTCATTGAGCAACTTAACCAACCTATTTTGGATGTGCATCAAATTGTCCAAGATTTGACACAATGCGGACTATCTTATGTGTTCTTTTCCTTTTTTCACTGGTGAGGTTGAAGGAGTTGTATGTTGGGTCCCATTCTTGCTATAGTCAATCACGAGTGTCAAGGGGATGAGGCCAATTGCATGTGCTGAGCGAATTTGGTAGAGTAGTTATCCTTCAAACCTGGCACCCAAGCTGAAGGAAGTCTTTTCTATTTGGTGCAGCCTATTCTAGCATTTTTTTTTAACAACTTCTGTGCAAGTTGGGCAATGTCCTTCGCATCTCCTCTCGATTCCATGGAATTGTTTCATTTCTTACACACATGGAGGCTCTGATATGGTAGAAATGGAGCTTCTTGGGAAGAGGAAAATTGGGTACCTGTCCTCTTTGAAAGGCAACAATAGGTTTTGGTAGGATTGTATTATGTGAATTGTTCCCCTTTGTGTGCGCCTGATGCAATTTCCCTCGTGAGCATGAGCCCTTGACGACTCAAAATTCATCTAAGTTGGCTTGCTATCTATGAACTCCACCTCACTATCTGGTTTTAGCACTGTATTATGCATTATCTCCCATTCGGTTAACCTAGCCAAGTAAGTGTCAGTGAGAAAATTTGCTTTGCTATAGAAAGGAGACTAACCTGTTGATTTTTCATTTTTCCACTAAAAGAAAAATAGAGGGTCTGGAATTGTACATCCCAGAATGTTCAATTTCTCCACAATTTGGTAGATTGGATCAGTAACACTCATTTCCTCGTTGCAGTTTTGGTTTGTATCTGTCTTCGAGGTGTGTTTTACAAGTTCAAAACCTTTTTTTTCATGTTTGGCAGAGTAGCCCCTCAAACCTGGTGCCTAAGCCGAAGGAAGTCTGCTCTATGTTGTGCATCCCCTTGGAGCTTGTTTCTTAATGCACTTCCAACCAAATAAAAACAATGTGCTCTCTCTGCAGGCTAGGTAGTTTTCTCCATGTCACCTCTCTATTCCCATTGAGTCATTTTATGTTTTACACAAATAGAGGTTCCTGATACAATAGATGAATAGATTCTTTTGGGAAGAGGAAAATTGGGTACTTGTCATCTTTAGAAGCTAATGGAAGACTTTTAATGGATTACACTATGTGATCTGGCCTGGTTTGGTGGGTTTTCGTTGGTCACTAGGGATATAGAAGGTTTCCCTTTGTGTATCCCTGAAGCAAATTTGCCTTGTTGAGCTTGAACTCTGGCTCTATCTAAATCAATCTAAGGCATCACTTTTTTTGGATGAGCTCGGCCTTGGTGTCTGTTGCTATATGAGTTTTTTCTGGCATTGCATGATGCACAGTCTCTTATATGGTCAATCTAGCTAAATTTTGAGCAGAAATTTTGTTGTGTCACATAAGAGAGTTTGGCATAATGGATTTTATTTCTTCTGATAATATAGGGTTCTGTTATGGTACATCCTAGTATCCTTAATTGGTCTGTGATTTTCTAGATTAGATCAATAACACTCCTCTGAGTTTTCAATTTGTATTTGTTTTAACACTTTCCGGTGGTGAATTATGAGTTCAAAATCTTTTGTTGTGGTAATCTTATGCCGATATTGCCAATAGGCTTAGCTATGCAGGGAAAGATAGACAATAATAGAAAACTGAGCACTTCAAGCATGAAAAGAAACACCCTCAATCACGGAGATAAAATTTGTTAGAACGGAGCGACTAAGATCTCCTACTAATGTTATCTTTATTAAGTGAACTCTCAATATTTCTCTGCCTCCTACAAAGAATACAAACCAACCCATAAAATGGAGACATATCCTCCTTTTATCCACTTATACGCTAAAAATGCATATCCTTAGAACACACAAATCATGCCTATTTTTATGCTGCCACCAAGAATATTCAATAAAAGGTATGCCCCCTGCAGCACATTTTGTAGCTCGCAAAGGTAAGACTCATTATTTCATTTTTTCTTTCACTTTGTTATGTATGTTGGGTGTTTCCATGCCCAATGCCAGTAGACATTGATTTTAGTTTCATTTGTCCCTACTATCTGGCACGTCTGAGGGCTTCCGATCCCGGTCTCTGATGTTAACCTCACGTTTCCATTTTTTGTCAATGCCCCACAAGACTTATACTTTCATCGCATTTCAGCTGCCAAAAAGTGGTCATGAGTTTCCTATGTCTAGCCCTTTCCGAAAGTTATCATTGATGCTATAGAAAATCTTTTATACTAGACCATCTAACTGGTTTCCGATCCTACTTATGAATTTTCCAGCATCAAGAAAAATCTTGCTTGAATAAGTTGGGCGTTTCATGGATAAGTTTATCATAAACTTTCCTCTTTGGATGGCTTGCAACTCCTTTTTGTTATGTTAGGAATCTGTGGTTTCTTTGAGCATCAGGAATACCTACACCGGGCCTCTAGATGTAAAACTATTTTCTGGGCTTTAAATAGGAAAACATGCAAGACAAAGATATGCCAACAAATTGATGGTTGGGGGAGAAGATATTTATTTGTGGAAAATTATTACACAATGATGCAGAGCTCTAGAAGGAATAGAACTCTTCAATGGTGCTTTTGTTACTTGCGTACTCACTTGAAAAACTAATATTCATGGGTTTGGTGGTCTTTACACAGGAGAAAAGAGGAGCATTAATTCTAAACTTTGGCATGCCTGCGTGGGACCTCTTATGATTAGGTAAGTACTTTTTAGATTTCCTTTTGTCAACTAGTCTCAATGACTGTACCTTTGGTTGATCTGATTTTTATTTAGAAAAAGAGATAAAAAACAGACACACATTCTTTCTTCACAAACAGATAGATAGAGAGAGAGATTTTATTATAACTGTCCATGAGACCATGTGGCCATATGAGACAAAACAATGACATTATGTGCAACATTTTCAAAAATATTAAAGAAAAACATTACAATAAACAAATATAGGGTTGTAATGGGGGAACCGAATCATGGTCTTGATCTAATCATTTGGCTCCAATCTCCTTTGTTCATGGCCGACTACCCCATTAACTCTTTTTTCAACAACCTACTTGTCCACATCATCTCTCAACAAACCATTTCAATATGCAAGTTTGATCTCTCCCTAATTTGTGACAATTGTACAGAACATCTTTTTAAAAATGTTGCTTGGTTCTCCTTATTTCCACATATCTAGCATAACCTTTCATCTCATACCTCCTTGAGTTGTTCCCATCTTCCTATTTCACATCTCAATCTATGGGATCTTGTTCTTAGTTGTACTATTGCCTGCTTTTCATGTCATGGGATGTTAAGCTTCAAGTAATTTTTCACTTTGATTTTCTTCTTTGCGTTCAAGTTGTCTATGTAGTATTGTTTTTTTTTTTTTCGATATTTCACCAAATCAATTTCCTACTACCAAATAGTAAATAGGAATTGAAAATCAATTTCCTACTTGCAAACAGTGAATAGGAATGAAAATTAGCAAATCCAAATATTTCAATTTCCTAATTGCACACAATAAATAGGAATGAAAGTTACTGGTCTTACTGACGATATTTTATCCATCCATTATATGGACTTGGTTTTTTCTAAGAGGCCTCCGCAGTTAATTTTTCCTCTTTAGGATTTTGTTGGTCTTTCCCATATTACTAACTCCTTTTGCTCGTCTTTCCTATGTCTTTGTTTCTTTCTTTTGCGGATCGCTTATATTATATATAATCATCAGATTTGTCTAGGCTTTTGTTGAGCTTTCCCATATTACTCACTCCTTTTGCTCGTCTTTCCTATCTCTTTGTTTTTTTCTTTTGTGGATCGCTTATATTATATATAATCATCATCTTTGTATCGTCATTTAAGGATGAGAAGTATAATTCCCAGAGCTTCATTTTCTTTAGACAAAAAGAACTTTTCTTCGTCCACTTCTTTTTATTTTGATCCTACCCTCTGAGAGGAAGGGGAAAGGGCATGACCAAGATCATGGCAAATTATACAATGAAAATCTAAATTATAATCATTGATAATTTGGTTCCAACCAAAAATTGTCCATGTTTGAAATCATTTCTTCTGAAACTCCTTTACTCGTCTATTTGCACGTAAACTTCAACATAGAAGAGTGTTGTGTTACCTGGAAGAGAACCATTCCATTGGAAATGTTCTAAATGATTGTTAGGACTCTAAATAACATCGTCTTCATAGAGAAAAACTGGGAAGTTTTTTGTTACTGTATTAAGATTAGTACTATGGAATCTTATTCTTTAAAATGTAGGCCATGTTCAATTAAATATGGATTCTGTTGTGACCTAAAATTATATTTCATGGTTAGTATATACATTATATTTTCATCCTACATTTTTTGCAATTCTTTGATAATGCAAACAACTTCAAATTTCTATACATTTTATCTTCAATTATAATTATAAACTGCTTGAAATGAACTTTTGTAATTGTGACAAAATGGTAAGAAGGCACTCTTCAGATCACACATACAATTGCTTCACAATATACTTGTACGGGCAACAATGTAACACCTTTTTCACTCTATGTTATGTTGATTTTCAATAAAATACATTACAGTCAAATAAGTCTTCATCTGTTGATAAATCGAAACCCCATGGATCATCTACAAGAGGTTGGAATGTATTGCCAATTTTTAATTTCATACCATATGTAAGGTACTGAACTATAAAAGAATTGTGGGTGAGTAATACGTCTGGCCTACATGACTGAAGAGATGTAGATAGCTACACCACTCCACTAATGATACAAAAACCATTCAAGTTTACAATTTCTTTAAATATCAATATCCATTTTTATCTCATATGTCCAGAATTCAACATTCCCAATTCCATATAGATACGTCACTCCTCTACAAACAACAACATTCAGTTGCATTTGCCCACAAAACATATGTTGGAAAGGGCATCTATACAGAACAACAAGGGGTAGGCACAATGCGACAATCCTAACATCATTCAAGTTACCTTTGTCATCCAGCATCCCCTTTGCTTCATTTTCATCCATAAGATCGACATTGTTTAAATCTAAAAGTCCATTGGTATTTTCCATTAACATTTTTAAGTGGAAGATGAGTCACTTAGACTAAATAGGCAAACATAGTTTGGTTAAAAAGCAGACTGAAAAAGACTTTAAATCATGACTTTTCATACAAGGATGCAGTCATAGAATCGCATGAATGGTCAATCAATATGTTCGGAAATTTCTCTAATGTTCTGTATGCAGTAAGTCCCGTATCTAGGATTTTGAATATTTGTCCATGAATCGTTTGACAAATAATACCGTTACAAATGTGATGGATAGTTCTAGATATCATCATTTAAACAATACATATTCATAATTTGAAGGCTTGCAACAATATCCACACTTGAATACCCTTCAAACTTGTGCATTTAATGACATGAGAAATAAAATGAAAGGCCTATCCAAATAGAAAGCCCTGTTGAAATTTTCAATATCGCAACAATGAATTTCTCTTCTACCATACTCACCTTGTGATATAGCAATTCAAGGTGAAGGATGGCTACAGACTCCACTTGCACATCATTCTTCAATATAGCGCTAGATACACTTTAAAGGGAATGGCAATCAATTGCTTTCCCTTTATGAGAAAATGCACAACAAGTCATGTCTTTCTGAATCCTGAATGATACAGAGAAACAAGTCCAAGGTACAATGAACTTTAATATCATAAAATGAATTTACACAAATTGGTGGTCCTCTATCGAAGCAGAGGACACTTACCTTCAATCATTGGTATGCCTAAGAATCCTTTCTACGATGAATCCAGTTAAATTTGAGTGATTTTACAAGAGCCAGTGGTTAATGTCACATTAAAATTTGGCTCCTACCTAGTGTACATGATTCAAAATTGTGTTGGTTGCCCCATGTTATTTTGGAAGCAATCTGAAAACCAATTTGGACTACGTTACAAGGACTGCTTCTTTCCCTTACCCTGTCTACCATTGCTAATTCTCATGTTTTTTTGTCCTCTAACAGGCCAATATTGGTCATCGTCATAGTCATCATCATCCTCATTTTCACTCTCACTAGAAACAACTTTATTAACTCTACGTGTAGTAGAAACAAGTTTTTATTTGAGAGTTCTTGTAGGTACATGAACATTCATCTAAGTATCTTTAATACCATCCACTTGTGCAGTTGTAGGACGGGCTAGCTTTTTGGATATATTAGCTCTATACGCAGAGTAGTCTAGAGAATCGTCCTTGAGAGACCCTTTAAAATCCTGATAATACAAAATTAGGTCTAGAAAAACCCAAAATTAGTTCATTTATCAAGATTCGTTCATTCCAGACCTAAAAGAAAATCAGGCAAGCAACTAATGTAGTAGATACACATAAATGCAAAGAAATATTTTTCAATCACGAAATACTGTTGTGCATTCATTCTGTCTCCATTCTGGCAAGAACTATGCTTCCATACAACACTTGTTTACTATTGTATTACTTATTTACAATTTTAGTCAATGTTTAATTCAAATCCGAATTTATATGAAGGATGGTGTTTTGGTTAAAATACTTATGATATATTTTTTATTCAAATTATGGATGATGGTGTTTTGATTAAAATACTTATGATATATTTTTTATTCAAATTATGGACGATGGTGTTTTGGTTAAAATACTTATGATATATTTTTTCATAAGATCAAATTATGCATTTGGTGTATTTTTATAAAGGAAGTTCAAATTATACATCTGGTGTATTTTAATAAAGGAAGTTGGATATATTGTTAGTTAGGTTGTGAGTTTAATTGTTAGTGGGATATATTGTATTTTAATAAAGGAAAACAAATATTATTGAGTTTAATTTTATGAGAAGGGATTTTTTTTAAGAGAAAACATGGCTTTAAGAAATAACCTCAATGGGTTCAAAGAAACCCTCAAATCAAGAATCCTATGAGACTATAATTCAAGATCACAAGAATCATTCTATAGGAAACAAAAAAGATGATGCAACAAGAGTCTATCATTCAACAACACTTAGATGATAGAATTTTTCCCAAAATTGCTGCAGCAACAAGGTCCAAAAGTTGCTTGGTATATTATGGAGATGAAATTCAGTGAAAAGGTGGGGCAACACTGATCAATATCAAGCTGAGTTACAAAGCATTGTAGGTTTTGATGAAGTGACTATTATAAGAAAATAAATAGAAGAATTTGACATTGAAGAAATAATTGAAGAAGTTGTGGAATAACCTAAAACAGAAGAAAATAAATAAGATATGGAGATTGTAGTTGTCCTAAATATTGCAAAACAATTTGTTGAGGAAATTGTGAAGGAAAAATGTGACTTCGTACTAAATGCAGAATATGAGCATGAAAAGGAATATGAAGCTCACTATGTAGATACACATATGTATGGTGAAATTGAACTTGAAGATGAAAATGAAAGGACCTTTGTAGCGGTATAAAAATGTGAGGAGAATCTAGCAATGGAAGTTGTTGAAGACACAAATGAGGCTATAATGAATGTTGAATTTTGTGTTGAATTAACATTTCTTGAGGAGTGGCTTGCAAAGCCCAAGTATTATGGAGATGAAAGTGGTTATGGAAAAGTTCCCACATTTTCCGCAAAAGAAAAACCAGATAAGGACAAAACCTTCGGAGTTGTTGAAGCGCTGTTGAAGCTATTATGGCAGTGGAAGAGGAGATGAAAAAAAATAAAGATGGTTTTAATATTAGATTTGTTGACAGAAATGTTAAATCAATAGTCGTTGAATTACAAGAAGATGCAAAAGAAGAACTAGATGAAGAAGATAAAGATGATGAAGAAATATTGAAGAGGACTAGAGTAATGTTGAAGTCGAAGAAGAATAAAATTGATGTGGAATATAAAGTTTAGAATAAAAAGTAGAAAAAGATTGTAGAGCATAGAGAGTACAAGCTACGCCAACAAGGATTAAAGAAGGTAAAAAAAAAATTGTTGATATCAAGTGTTGTAAGCCTAGTTGAGACCTAGACTAGAGGACATCATGCTATGAATTTTGTAATCTTATAGAGGTAGTGTCTATTGTGAATTTTTCATGGTTAGTGTTAGAATTGTCAACGATTGTAATTAAAGGTCATTGTTGAAATATGATAACTACTCTCATTAGCTAGTTTTGGATAATTTTAATTTTAGAGTTTGAGAGAAATTTTAGTTATTTCCAATTAGTTGAAGAAAGCTCTAAAAAAATTAAACATTGTGTATTTACATATTCCTACAAAAATAATGAAAGAATCAACATTTTATAGTCACATCCTATCTTATAATTAGTTTTGTGTATTTGTGCTTGAGTTCATAGAGTCATAGCTATTTTTAATTTACCCCTTTCTCTTTCACTTCACACCTAAAAATTTTATGAGCATGCTCGCATAATGAAAGTCACACAATTTCTTCATAATATTAAAAATGTAAAAATGTTGTAAGTAAATTGATAAAAACATTAATTTTCATAACACAAATTCTCCAAAATATGATTTATTAAAATACTTTAGGATAAGGGAATTTACAAGTGTACGAATGAAAAATAAAATAAAAAAATACTAGAGCATTGAATTGCATGGGAGTTGAAAGATACACTAAGATCCTCTTCAAGAAAATAAAGGTATATATATACATACGAAAATATCTAAATTCTATAATTATAAAAAAATATAATTAAATAAAAAATTTAAATATTATAATTAAAATGAAAATAAAGTATAATCATTACAATCAATGAGAATAATATAGTATATGAAAACTATATGTATTAGCATAGTCACATAATTGTATTTGATGAACATAGATAAGTGTATTTTATTTACAAACCCTAATTAAGATTTATGCTAGAATTTGGGTTTGTAAATTAAATAGGCATATTGACATTCTATCGACCACAATTAGGTTTGTAAATTAAATAAGTTTATTGACTTTGAATCTTACTCAATTTCACTAACTTACTAACTTATTATTTATTTAATGAGACAACCATTTTTCAGAAGAAAAAAAAGAATCTTAGGACTTTCTAAGGATTTTAGAATCTAAGCCTAGTTTGAAGTTTCAATCAGTGAACTGTGTAATCATATTATTTACTTACATTTTGACAAAAACTCCACATATTTCATGTCGAATCCCACTATGAGGTTGAACAAATATTCCTCCACCACGTACCCTATCCACAGTCCCACAAGCCGATCCACCAAATCCAATAATCATAGCCGTGACGATCCTCCAACTGGACATCAATTCCTGCATCACGAAAAAACCCAAATCAATACTTAAAATCCAGATTGAAAATGATTCATTTTAGGTCATAGATTTTATAATTCTTGAGTTACTCACATACCACACTTTGTCCCTTTGGAACAGACTTAGACTGAAAAATTTCGAACAGATTATCCACAGCCTCAAATCCATCAATTTGTGTTTTATGGGGGATGACATGCGTTTCGAATGTATATGATTAGATAAATAACGCCATTACGATAAAATAGAACATGGCATTAATATGAAACATGGCCATAACTTTAAGAGCGCAGGCCAAACATGGCCACATGAAATGGAACGCTTCACATTCCACAAATACTAATGCATGCTTCAAATATGAAACATGCTATCTGTGGTTGAGGAAGTGTCTGGTAATAATACGAACGTGGCAAAGATGGTAATAATCCAAAAGTGGCGTGGCGTAGACATTAAAAGGTTACATAGATATTAATTTTTTTAATCATCTAAATCTGATAATCATAGGGATAGATAGTAATTTTTTAATATGATTAGATAAATGTGAAAAAGTAAACAAGGAAACCAAAGTATTTATAAATGCAAAGAGGTTAAGAAGATTAAATCTCATTCATTGATTTGGGACGACGAAGAATATGCCAACGTCTTCAATTACTAGCCATAAAGTTAAGATTTACAATTAAAAGATCATTAATTGTGCCCATTTCCAATAAGTATAAACATCTTAACTTAAAAATTTGATATTATAAATTATTTAATTAAATTAACATTTTTAATATAAAAATAATTTAATATTATAATTTATTTAATTAAACTTAATATTTAATAAATTAACAATTCTAATTAAATAAAATGCAAACTCCACTTTAATTTCCAAAAAACCAATTTTAGAAATCAACCATTTAAATAAAAATTTAAATGCAGACTATACTTTGATTTCCAAAAATGTAATTTTAAGTTATAAAAACATTATATATAACATCCATAATTTCTATAATATAAACATCCTTTACACAAATATACTTGCATCGTGGTTCTCCATTACAAACTTACTAAATAACCTACTAAATTTTAGGATTTGCAACAACTTAATCATCGTGGTAGTTTTTAGTATCATTTAATCATTGTGTTAGTTAGAGAATGATATCTTCTATAATAATTATCTTTATTGCCATATTATATTAAAAACAAAACAAATTAATTATTGTAATGTTTGAGTAGTGATGATGAATACGTGAAACTTGGGATTGCTAGGTACAAAAGTGTTAATAGTGCTAGGCAATTGTTATTGTCTTAAGCTAAATAAGATAAAAGGTCGTCTCTTAAGAATAAGTTCATATATTAGCCCTTTTTAGTACAACAATATCAATACATAGTAGGAGAGAAAAACTAGTTCTTATAAGTAAGAGATTAAAGTTAAATCATTTGTTTTCCAAGTAACAAGTATAACATTTAATAGTGAAATATGGTTGTGTATTATAGACTAGGATYTTTTGGGATACAATGGCTCCAACCCTCCCCACCACAATTAGAGATGCAAGGAATTCTTGATCAAATAAGTAGTAAACAAGGAGATCAATGATAACATTRTCAAGGTCTCATAAGTGAAGRGTGAGTGTCTTCCATGTGCTATCTCATTGGTCTAGAAGATGAGATGATGTTAGGATTTTCTTTCCTTTTGGTTCMTTTGGGTAGCAACGATAAGAAGGAGATGATCATCCTGGTGGTGTTAAGTGGAGGATGTGGTGTAATAAATAAATATTTAATTCTATAGGATTCCCTCATGTACATGGATAGGAACTATTGATATAGGTATCTAAATAAGGTGGAGTGGGAATTTCGTAACTCCTAGTAGAGGAAATGAATTGACCTCGAATAGGGTATTAAGTATGGGTATTAGAAAATTAAGTGATCCTCCATCTCAATCTCATGTAAGTAGCGAAGTCAACCCACRAAATTTTCTTATAAAATGTGGTGATCTATCTACACTCGAAATCTATCTGAACAAACTRGAAGTTGACCCAAAGMTACTATRCAGAGTGCATGCATCTAGTAGTAAAGTGTAGATGTTGGTATGATAGTAAGTTCATCTCTATGGTCCATAAATTTATCTRCATATAGGAGATATTGGGTTTAATCCCTTGTGGGGGATCTACAAAAGTAACTTGGATATACAATATGTAGATGTATTCCCTAATAATTTGTCTTAGTTCTAGTTTTCCTGGTAGGAGGTGTCCAAGTGCATCATGTAACTACCTAAATGGGGGAACTTAGTCCATTCATATTTTGAATGTGGAATAAAGTAAATGGTTTTTCTTTGAGAACTAAGAATAGGAGTATATAGTGGAAGAAAGGGTCTGTAAAGAGTGGAAAACAAGTAAGAGGTACATATTTCTCCTATCATTGAGTCTACAAAACTCCTCACCTCATATAATAGTGTCCATTAACTACAGAAAAATAAAATGTGGTTGACCATTACTTTGAAAAAAGGAGGAAAATATTACAAAAACTTAAAATGTAGAAGATATTGATGTTAAAACATGTTTTTAAGTACTTTGATTAAAATGTATAAATGTCTCCCTCTTATTTTATTATTAATGATTATTGCTTAATGTATATCAATTAAAATATATATTTTCTTCAAAGTCATTCATTTATGATCCATTTCCCATGAGCTTTAATAATGCACTTAACATTCACTACCAATTAATTCTAATTTTTTATAAGAGTATATATTTCTTTGCATCCAGCAATATTATTATAAAAATTAGTTAACACATTTATACACTCTTATTAATGGATATAAATAAATAAAAAGAAATAAATACTTCTTAGATTGTTGTCTTACATGAGATCATTTCAATTAAAAAAAATTTATGGAAATAAAAAATATTATAGTTAAAAAGCTCAAAGGAACTCATCTATGGTCCATCTCCAATGAGCACTGATATTCCACTTATAACTTATTATCAATTAATTATATTTTGTTTTAAGAAATGCATATTTATTTACATGGAGTTTTATTTCAAAAATCGTATATCACATTTATAGATTTAGATTTAATGTATATAAGAAAGAAAAAGTCAACAGATGACTTCCTCTTTTGTTGGATTATATTAAATGATTGAAATTACAAATAACTAATTTAAGAACATATATTTACAAAATGTTATGGATTGGAAAATAAAATGCCTTAAAGTTTAAAAGGTTCAAATTCATTCATATATGACCCATCCACCATTATCTTTAGTGTTATGATTCAATTCCTTGAAAATGATAAAAATTATTTGAATAACAATCCTTTTTAAAGGCAAAACCTCCCATTGCAATATATTCAATGTACAAAATGAGATAAGGTGATTCTAAGACTAGGTCTCCTTGGTGTATATATATATATATATATATATATATATAGGAGATAAAGGGTGCAATTATAATGAAAGGTTACAATGAAGGGTTCTATATGGCCTACTAATATAACACTAGAAATGTAATAATTCAATATATAGGATTAATAAGAGGTTGTATACTTAATATGACCCTTTATCTAGGGATTAACATTTCACTCCCGTTCAAATAAATGTTTTCCTCAACACTTGACTCACTACAGGTGTTTATGCATCAAGAACTTATATTCCCATGTTGTATATTCCACAGGTTGGTTCTTCCATTTGACAAGGTACTTAGTAGTTGCTCGATTTCACAGTTGCTTAATCCTTGATTCAAGGATTGCTTCTGGTTCTAATATGAATTTCCCTTCTTCATTAATTTATAGTAAAATAGTTTGGAATGGGATCTTCTCATTGATTACCTTCTTTAATAAAGAAACATGGAAGAATGGATGTACACATGAAGATGGAGGCAACTCCAACTTGTAAGTGATTCTTCCAATCCTTCGCAACACCTTATAGGAGACATAATATTTGGTTTCTAATTCATTATCTTTCTTTTGTTGTTTGAGGGACCTATTTTTATATGGTCGCGGAATAAAAAAATACCTAATCTCGCACTTCAAATTCCCTTCCACTATGATGTTGATCTACTTGTTGTGCCTTAACCAAGTTCTCCTTAAATAGTTTGATA
This sequence comes from Picea sitchensis, assembly GCA_010110895.2. Taxonomy (NCBI): domain Eukaryota; kingdom Viridiplantae; phylum Streptophyta; class Pinopsida; order Pinales; family Pinaceae; genus Picea; species Picea sitchensis. Next base: position 48,262 of record SNQJ01S0071335.1, on the reverse strand, counting down.
ATCTCTCTTTTTTTTCCAATGGGGTCCTCCATTGCTTGAACCTTTGTAATCCATTTCAAGGGTGATGTGATGGATGGAGGATGATATCCATCAAGTTCCATAAATATGAATTTTTTTTATGAAGTATGGAAGGATGTGTTGTGACACCATTCAAGGGAAACCACTTGACCCATTGTGTTTGTTTATCATATGCAAAGCAACAAATATTTTCTTATATATATTTATTCGTAAACTCATTTTTCCCATCATATTGAAAGATGAGCTATGAGCCAATTGAGTAACCAAATATGAAAGTGATTCAATCCAAAATTTTCTAGTGAAAATTGGATCTTTGTCACTTACAATAATATTGGGGACTCCATGTAGGTTTTATCTATTTCCATGAATTATATGTATACTATAATTGCTTTAAAATGATGAGAAAGAGAGAAAAAATGGGCATAATTTGTCATTCGATCTAGTACAACCATGTTGAATGTCTTTCCTTTAGACTTGGGTAAACCTATAATAAAATCCATTGAAAGTTCTTCCCAATGTTAACTTGTTATAGATAATGGTTGTAGGAGACCTGACATTGTGATTATATCTCTCTTATTATGTTGGTAGACCACACACTCAGACACAAACTTATAAATGTCAGTTTTAAGACCTTCGTAGAAAAAACTTGTTTTGATCCTATGGTAATTTTTCAAGAATCCTAAATTTTATCCTACAAGAGAAGTGTGAAACTCGAAAATGACTGTTTGATTTGGGATTTCTTACATAAATATAGGCGATCATGATACCATATCAAATCATTCTTCCATACAAATTTATCTAATGAATCGGGGTCCTCTTGTAGTTGTTTAATGACTTTGCATACCTCTTGATATTGCTTCCATTCTATCATTCCTATTTGCACCAAATAATACTGAGAAATATAAATAGCACATAGTGAACCCTGTGTTTCTTCTTCTCTCCTAGAAAGTGCTTCTACCACAATATTTTGTTTTCCATTTTTGTAGATAATTTCAAAGTCATAACCTAGCATCTTTGTAACCCATTTATGTTTCTCTTTTGAAGATAATTTTTACTCCAAAAAGTACTTCAAACTATCACCATCTGTTTTTATTTTGAAATTTCTTCGTATTAGTTATGGACGTAATTTCTTAACCATATGTAGTATGCCCAACATCTCTTTTTCATAAATGAGTTTGACTAAGAAGAAATTGTGGTGTGATAAAGAATTATAGGAGAAGAGAAAACTAATACAATATAAGGAGGTGATCAAGCCTAATATAGAAGATCAAAAGTATATCCTTGAATAAAATCAAAATTTCCAAAGTAAGGACAAACTCTCATTAGGTCCATAGGGAAATAAGGCGTTGGACAATCCCTAAAATGTTGTGGGTTGAAAGAATTTGTCATCTTTGTGAAACTAAGAGGGTGGAAGATGAAAAGCACTTTCTCTTAGATTTTCCTCAACATTATTTCAAAATATTTTTAGAATGATGACTTTCCTAATCTTCATACTCATCAAAACTACCAAGTAATTTCCTTACCTTTCTTAATGTGTAATAAACCAAATTTGGTCCTATTGAAAATTAACCATCATCATCATGATTATTAATAAATTATTTTAAAACTTTCAACAAATTTAATAATTTAATAATAATAATAATAATTTTATTAAAATTTTATTTATTATTGATTTTTTATATTTTTTTATACTATTTTTCTCATACATATCTATATTCTTCATTTTTATCTAAATCATCTCTAATTATTTTAAGAATTCAAAATATTCATATTTTCGCATGATATTCATATTTCAAATATGATAAATTTGTTTAATTAGTAGATGATTGCAATGATCATATTGAAAAATGTAAAGGTTAAAATTTCATTCCAATATTTAAAAATTATAATTTTCTAGTATTAACTTTTAGCAACTATTTAATTATTTCTACTTGCTTCTTAGATTTTCCATTCTTCCCAACAATAAAGTTTTGGCTTTGAAAACATTTCCAATTTTCTAATTATTGTAAAATTAAATTATATGTTCATAAAAGGAATACATAAAAAAAAATCACTAGGTTACAACCCTACTTCTACTATTACACCTCCTAATATCCAAATCTCATGTCTATTTACTAGAACATCTAATTATTGTAAAATTAAATTATATCTTCACAAAAGGAATACATAAAAAAAAAATTCGCCAAATTACAACCCTACTTCGACTATTACACCTCCTAATATTCAAATCTCATGTCTATTTAATAGAACATCTAATTATTGTAAAATTAAATTATATCTTCATAAAAGGAATATATAAAAAAATCACCAGGTTACAACCCTAAACACGTGAACCATTAAATTGAAATCAAGTTCACTAGTAAATCGAACCTGTCACGAGTGATTGCAACAAATCGAATTTGAAACCAATAATATTAAATCAAATATAGAGTAAATCAAACCTGTAAAAAGATATATTAAATCGAACCCGACTTTGCTGAGGTCGGATGAGGATTTGGCGAGTGAAGGAGAAGCGTGGGCTATAGTGAAGCAATATTGGCACCGACTCATATAGAGCCAGTATTAGTAAGAAAAGAAGGTCGCCACTACCTAGTGAAGGAGGCATCCATTATCATGCAATGTGAATCAATGGTAGGTGAATATAAGCATGATACATGGTGAAAGAGTTTGTTAAACCCTAACATATGTGCAATCAAACTTCCATTATTCTCACTAAACATAGGTTTATGCAATAAAAACTTTTCATTAAAGAGGGACACGAAAATAGTATTAGCATATTGAACCTGTAATGCATTTTCTGTCACGACGATGAATAGCGATGTACAATAGGTAGAAAAAAAAAATCTTCACATTAGGAAATTAAGTCATCACAACATAATTAATAGCACCAAAAGTGACACATCATCATAATTAATAACGACACATAATCAACGCATTAACATAATTAATGGTGGCATATAATCAACATATCATCATAATAATTAACGACACAAAATCAATGCATCCTCAAATTAATAGCAACACATAATCATAAATAGTGACACAATCACACATCACGATCAACTGAAGCAAATATTAATAATTGATCAACCATGTCACTGAATATTAAAATAGCTACCCACCCAACCTATCATGCATGGTTAGGACCTCCAAGACACATAAGCAATACTCAAGTCCATGATTCATCCAATTGATTTTTACCATTTAAGGTCTCATGATTGACGACTGTTCTGAGGAACAAGGAGGTGTCTAGATCCCAGTAATCCAATCATAAGACAAATTCTAGACTACATTATAATGGTAAGGAATGGAATCACACGTAATTAACCTTGTTAATAAATAACATGTAAACAATAACATGACATCTACGTGAAAGAAAAACAATGGCAATAGGTTATTAACTGCATGAATTATGTGTTATTTTAGAACTTTTATCTAGTAACGCAACACAATAACAAGTATCATAAGCCTCTATCATTTTCATGAATTTGCAAGAATAATCTACCTTACTTAATCAACTTCAAACAATAATTATATGCAATGGGTACGAGGATATACCTAAATTTAGTTAAGAACCATAGGGAAATTTACAATATCAGAATCGGACAAGGATTAAATTTTATTCATCAGCTTTGTCAAGTCAAAATCATCCAAAGTCAAGCATCATTAACTTAAGCGTTACAGGCTAATGTAACAAGCAAAATATTCATGTGGCTCACTAACTACTTTACTTTATGAATTATCCTAAAGAGAAACTTATAATAACTCAAGCTAAAACACATAGACATTCATTAGAACCATAAGATGATCAATCTTCTTAGAGAAACACAGAATCTCAATACTACCTTACATTGTAAATATATTATAAAGTATAAATTAAATAAATGATAACAAGCATTAATGGTATGTTTAGGCTGCGACACATAATCTTTTATAAGAACTTGAGAGATAAACAACATCATAATTAGCAATGTAATAAAAAATCCCATCCACAAACTTACAAGTCCATTATAAAAGTAAATAAAAGACAAATCCTCACTAATAATGCATATAAATAATATTCAAAGTAGTTCCTCATCTCCATTTAAGGACTTAACGACATTCCAATCATCATTACAACGATGAGGTAGGTATGTAATTCTTATTTTCGTTAAGTGAGTTCAAGGTGGAAAATTTCTTGTATGGAGACATTTTATAATTGAGCATAGGTCTTGCAAGAAACTGAGATGAGGTGATGAGGTTATCCCTCTCAACCTCCATGTTTTGGTCTTCGATCTAGCATTAGATTTCCAGAAAAAGGTTTTAAAATAAAGGACTGCAGACAAGGATTTTGCTAAGAAAGGGGGTTGCCAAGGGTGTTGGCAGGAGCTTCAGTTGATGGGCAGTGATGCAAGTAAAAGATATAAAGGTAGGTTGTACCAACTATCTCCACGCATTTCCTCCTAAAAGCAATAAATAAACAAGGAACCCACCTTCTCTCGCCCAGAATTTATCTAATCAATAAAAATTATGAAAATCCATCATAAATTTAAATTAATCATTATGGCCCTAAAGTGAATCGTCCCCTCTATCCTATCCTATCAGAGTGGATAAAAAGGGGATTCAGACTACGAAATGAAGGAGGCAGAGTAAACCGATATTTAATTCCATGAATCGTGCAACACTAAAACAACATTCAAGACCAGTGCCAAGCCTAGCCACAGAGGATAGGAGCATTCCACTTACACATCGCTCCATAGAATCTGGTTCCTCAACTGCACAGATCCTCTAAAGGTTTACACGAAGGGCTTGATAACTCAAATCCCAAGATGACAAATGTCCAAGGCTAAACAAGAAGATAAATTTTTGAAATGTCATTTAGATCAAGAACAGAGCATCGAAGGGTGAATCTAACCATTCCACCTCAATCCCGTGACTTCTACATCAAATATCACGATTTTGAAAGGGAGAAGCAGGACTCTGACTCCAAGAATAACAATCAGATCTGAGATATACAAAAACCCACAGATTGAAATACCAGTCAGCAAATTGGACTAAACAGTAACCCACCATTTCAATCGAAAATCAAGTAAAACCTTGAGGGTCCTCACCAAGGTTCCATTCTAGGGAAATTTATCTAACTCAGAGGAAAAAAAACCTATGAAAATCCTAAGGCAAGGTTACCCTCTATACGAGGTCTTAGTCGAAGGGATTAAGGTTGCAACTGAAGGGAAGAGGAGGTACCCCACTACCGACGACAAAATAATAACAATGGATAGTAGGGATCCACCAACCTCTAACCTGATAGAAATTGTTAGGGATTTATGTGAAGGGTCGAACTTAGAAACTCAAATTCTAACACAATGAACGAATACCCAAAAAAATTCTTACCATAAATCCGTATTACCCTATTTTAAACACAGAAAAATTTTATTCAACCATTTTATGCGTAGAGATCATGTAGAAGCTCCCGTTAGCATAGAACCAATACATTTCATCACATTGACAACAAAAATATAAATAACAGATCTCACACATTCATCACATTTTTTACTACAAAAATATATAGAATAGATCTCATACATTCATCACATTTTTTACTACAGAAATATATGCACAATGGACCTCAGACTGATCGATCAGGTACATTCTCCAGAGCATTTTAGCTATCCAACCATTCTATAAGTATGAAGAGGTTTGACTAACATTCTACCATCCACCCAATTTACAAATCGTAAATACGACTATAAAATGTATTGAAGTCTATAACAAATTTCGTTAAGAATTTCAATATAATTTCCCATGATATCTTTATTTTCCTAAGTACTGATTAACAACAATATTACTAAATTTTAACAATAATACAAAAATGGACAATCGTAACCAATAATATAACATTGATGTGGATAGATATTGCCAACGATCTCCACTCGAGCTTGCGCCTAGCTCCTTTTCTTGTCAATCCAAGGACTTCACCGGTACGTCCCAGGCAATGCTAGGGGTATTTTTCTTCCCCCTTAGCTCCCCAAGCCACAAAGGGGCCACACACACACAACCAAAAATCCTCTAGCTCCAAGCTTGTCTCGCAAGGTAAAGCCACCACTCTATATAAAGTTGGGTATCCCAACTCTCACAAGTAAAACTAGTCAAAATAATTCAAGAGCATAAATTTACCAATAACTAGAGTGATCCCTTTCCCATCTTGACCATTTGCTTTATAGGAATTCTTTTACTGACCCATCCCCAGTTTCACAATTTTTTTTTTTTTAATTAATAAATTAGAATTATTTCCCCCTTACACTTGTCACCCTGTCCCTGGGTTGTACAAGTAATTACATATTAAATTTTAGTTAAAAGTCAATTTCCCTCACCTTTCCTAAATGTGCTCCTTGAATCGCTATTATTTGTCTCTTTATTCCCTAGATTCTTATTTAATGACTCACACCTTACTAAATATGAGTTGAGTTAAAATAAGAGTCTACTTCTAGTTAGATTAGTGTTAGCTAGACTCTAGATACCCTTCTATGCGTACACATATTGTTTCATGCTTTATTTCTTTCTTATCTTAAATTTCAATGGTATTTTATTGCACACATGTGTATTAAATCAAATATTTAGGTTTATTTTCACCCTTTCTTAATTCTTACTTGATTTACTTCATTCCCCTTTTTAATTTAATTTATAATTTAGTTTTAGTCTTCTTACAAAAACTTAGACTTGGGCTTAATTTCTTCCACCCCCCCCCCCCTTTTTTTGAAAAGGCTTAGACTTTTATTGGGATTTTTAATTAATAATTTAATCTTTCATTAATTAATTAAATCCGGCAAGGCATAAATATTTCTCAAGGTTTAATTATTCTCTCAAGGTTTCTTAGGCCACCTAGATTCATTGACTCAATATTTAATTACACGACATGCCCTTCAAGACACAACTCTGTGCTCCAAGGGTTCCACTTTCCTTTGAGTAGTTTTGGTAGTTGTCCAACCCTTGGATTCATCACTCCATTCGAGTGACCTTGTGAGAGACTAAGGACTTCTAAGGAATAAGGACTCCACCTTATTGTGCATCCCTTAGAATCTTTGCGAGTGACTGTATTAGTTTTCCCTCGTGACATTGTGGACCTATCGAACAAGGTAATCGTTAAACTACAATTCAAGCCACAGAGAGAATGCTAGTAGGTTGTGACAAGGACACTGCCACACTTCTCCTTCAATATATGGTTTTTGTGCATGACCCCTTTACTTCTTATGTGAGGAATATTAGCAAGCATTCGTCAGTCTACATCCATCAACAAAACATTGCCAATGATCCATTTACAAAACCATACTATAATTGATCATTTTTTATGTATGCATAAACGAAATACTCAAACAAATACAAGCCACTCCCTAACTCAATCTGAAGTCCAAGGAGGTCCATTGATGCCGTCGATATCCACAATATGTCTAGTGTCCTACACACTCAAGGAAAACTTGTCAATAACATATATATATATATATATATATATATATATATATATATCATTAAATCAAAACCATCAACATCATCATAAAAATCCATAATCAAAACAAATGACCATGTATATAACCAGATCACTTGTACGCAAGTGTCCTCGAAGAATGAGTCGATAACATGTGCTCACAAGAGCGAGATGTTACAGAATCTTGGCCACATACGTTGACAACTGTCATTAAAATAAAAACATTTTTCCACCCTATTTTCAATATATGATGTAAAACCTAAGCTTTGATATGCAATGCAACATTATATATTTTTAATTATTGTGATTTGCTCTACTCTAAGCAATGTAATATGTAAAACATTGTACATTAAGAATAATAAAATGAAATTTACACTATGAGGTGTCAATCGTTAAGAACCAAAATAATGAGTGACTATGATTCCAGAGGAGAGGAGACTTAATGGAGATTTTGAAAGAGGTTGAGTCAAAAAGTCATCCCACTTAGTTATTCCAGCAAAGATTGAGTGTAAGCATCCTTGGGGAGAAAAGTATGAGTCAAGAAAGCATAGTAAAAGAGAGGATTTAAGTAGGAAAAATGAGTAGTTTTTCTACAGATAACAAGAACTGAGGAAAACTAGAGGAGAATGTTGTGAAAGAGTGGTCACTCATAGTTTATATGAAAGATATCTTGTTGAAGATAAAAATTATGAACTTTTGTTGTAGAACTCTTGTTGTAGTTGGATTTCTTGGAGCCTCTAGTAGAGAGATTCCTGGTAGGTTGAAGAGCATAGAGGGAAATATCATACCTTAGGTTGTGAAAATTTATGGGGAAGAAATCTGGGCAGTTGAAATTGTTGTAGTAGTCATGTCATTTGTTGCAGAGAGAATTGATGCAACATAGCCTATTGTTTGGTGTAACATTCCGCTCTTGCGAGCATATGTTATTGACTTATTCTTTGAGGACACTTGCGTGAAATTGATCAGGTTATGGTACATGCTTATTTTTTTCGCTTATGGATTCTTATGATGATGTGGATAGATTATGATTTTATATTAATTGGTATATATGTATTGACAGATGTTATTGACGAGTTTTACTTGAGTGTGAAGGACACTTAACAGATTGTGGATGCCAATGGCATCAATGGACCTCCTGGGACTCTGGATTGAGTATTTCATTTATGTATATGTGACATATGATCGATTATAGTATGATTTTTTATATGGATCATTGACAGTGTTTCGTTGATGGATGAAGGTTGATGATTGTTTGGTAATCTAACTCACATAAGGAGTAAAGGGGCCATGAACATAGACAAGATATTGAGGGAGTGGTATGGTAGAGTCTATGTCACAGCCTACTAGCACTCTCGTTGTGGCACAAATTGTAGGTTAACGATTATCTAGTTCGAGAGGTCCACGATGCCATGAGAGAAGACTAAGACAATCGCTCATGAATATTTCTAAGGGGTGCGCAATAAGGAAGGGTCCTTATTCCTTAGAATCCCTTAGTCTCTCACAAGGTCTCCTGAATGGAGTGTTGAATCTAGGGGTTGGACAACTAGCAAAACAGTCAAAAAGCGAGTGGCACCCTTGGATGCACCGGAGTGCGTCTTGAAGGGCATGTCACGTGATTTAAAAAGAAATTTGAGTCAATGAATCTAGGTGGCCTAGAAAAACTTGAACGAATAATTAAACCTTGTAAAATCTTGAGCATTGCCAGATTTAATTAATTAATTAAAGATTGAAATGATTACCTATAAATCCCCAAATGAAAGTCTAAGCCTATTCAAAAATTAAGCCTCAGTCTAAGTTATTAAAAAGACTAAAACTAAATTATAAATTTAATAATTAGGGGATGAAGTAAATCAACTTAAGAAATTAAGAAAAATAAAATAAACCTAATACACATATGTGCAAGAAATTATTGAATTGGAATTTAAGGTAAGAATGGACTAAAGTTGAAAGAATGTGTACGCATAGAAATGAATCTATAGTCTAGTTAACACTAGTATAACTAAAGAAGAATCCTGATCCAGATGGATATCGGTGGCCACCCACCTTTTCCAACTCGCTCAAAACAATTTTCTGACAATTTTGGCAATTTACTATTTTTAGCAGTTTTAACTTCTGGGGCCATTTTGAGGGCCTAAATGAAGGTTTTTATGGATAGAGCTCTTCAGTTGTATCCTAAGGTATTATTTAGCCCCAAAATGAATCTCCTCGATGATACCTTTCCGACGTGTTATCACACACCTAAAACGGAGATCGTATGCAAAAGTTACGACCCCGAGAAGTTGATGTACTAACTTACCCAAACGGGGCTCGCATGACTTTTGGTGCTTCATCTCCTAGGGTTAGGTTTTTGAATGTCTAGGGTTTTTGGAAATCTATTTTATTGTAAAAATGCCTTCAAATCCTCATTGTAATCTTATTCTTGCAAATGCGC
>SNQJ01S0071335.1:28257-38344 GCA_010110895.2 Picea sitchensis | reverse complement strand
TGTACACTATCACCAAGGCCATGGGGGATAATTCTTTTGAGCTCAAATTTCCTCCTTTCCTTGGCTTGCACCCAGTGTTCAACGTGGATCTACTTCGCCCTTATTTCCCACCATTATTGGACACCTCAAAAGTAGTAGAACAACTAACACCAATATAACTCAACCCTGATTGCATACAACAGGCATCCAATGATCAGATTGTGGAGAAACAGATCAAGGGCACTCGACAACAAAATATCCATCTTTATCGAGTCGTCAAAGTAGGGCAGCTCTTGCACCAAGGCAAGTGGCTCACCTGGGGCCAAATTCAGCAAAAATTTTCTCATCTGATGGGGGACCTCAATGCAATGGAGACCATCGCTTCCTAAGGAGGGAGGATTGATCCATATGGATACCAGTGGCCACCCACCTCTTCCAACTGGCTCAAAATAGTTTTCTGACAATTTTGGCAATTTACTATTTTTAGCAGTTTTAACTTCCGAGGTCATTTTGAGGGCCTAAATGAAGGTTTTTTGGGATTGATCTCCTCAATGATATTCAAAGGCATGATTGAGCCCCAAAAATTAATATCCTCAATGATACCTTTCCAACGGGGTATCACACGCCTAAAACGAAGATTGTATGCAAAAGTTACGACCCAGGGAAGTTGATGTACTAACTTACCCAAACGGGGTCCACATGACTTTTGGCACTTCATCTCCTAGGGTTAGGTTTTTGGATGTCTAGGGTTTTTGGCATTCTAGTTTATTGTAAAAATCCCTTCAGAGCCTCATTGTAATCTTCTTCTTGGGAATGCGCGCAACCGTCACATATCTTCTCAAAGATAAGCCACCACCATTCCAACAAGCTTGTTTCCGCTGCATTTTACAGTTTCATCTTATTTCATTATTGAATAGAAAACCAATTTTACTGTATCTCTGTTATTTTGTTTTAAGAACCTGTTAATAATCTGTATTCATTTCGTTCTGCTCATAAAATATGGATCAAATCCTATTTCAACTCAACTTAGATTTAGTAAGGCGTCAGTCATTAATTGGAAATAAGGGGAATAAAGAGACAACTCGGATTGATTTAAGGATTTTTTTTAGGAAGGCTGAGGGAAATTGAATTTAATTTAAATTTAAATGTGGAACTTCTTGTAAAACTGAGGGAGAGGATGAAAAGTGTAAGGGGGGAAATAATTCTAAATTATTTAATTAAAAAACGAATTAATTGTGCAATTGGGGATGTTTCATGGATAAATTCTATAAAAAATATGGCCTAGCTGATAAATGGACCACACTGGTTATGGAGAAATCTATGCTGCAAAATTTTTGACTAGTTTTACTTGTGAGAGTTTGGATACCCATCTTGAGAGAGAGTGGTGGCTCTACCTTGCAAGGAAAGCTTAGAGCTAGTGTATATTTTTGGTTTTGTGCATGGCCCCTTTGTGGATCGGGGGGTTGAGGGAGAAGAAGAGTACCCCTAACGTTGGTTGGGAGGTACCGGTGAAGTCTCGACGATTGGAAAGTGCATATTAAAAATTGTGTAGCTGGTCACAGTGCTTTTATTAAGATTGTAATGGTGATAGATTAAATTATAGATATAGTTTTAGAATTTTTTCGTGGCTGTATTGTAACTTCTGATGTAATTTTTAAGTTTTAATGATGGCATGGTATGTTATAGAAGGTTAAATTTAGTGTTGCTACCTTTATTTTTAAAAACTAAACTACTTGTACTGGGAATTCTATTGTCGTTGTATCCTTTTACAGGTCCACTCGATCTCACTTGATTTTTTCCAGTCAATATATTATTTTATAAACAAAATGTTGGGTGTTTCCTTTTGTTCTCTTGTTAAAATTTAAATGGTATTTTCATGCTACTTTCCTCAAACAAATCGCAGCCTTTTCCCTCGATTTTTGCAACTTCAAAAAAACTCTTTACCCTACACTCGAATTGACATGATTCTTTCCTTCAAATATTTTCCCTTCCTCTATCCCTCGTGACGATGGATGTATCAAATGCTAGTTACAGATCATTAGCGTTTTTACTTAGAATATATACCAGAGATCCAAATCAATTTCTTCATTAGCGTTTACACTCACAATTTATGCCAGAGATCCCATGCGAGTTTTTCATTAGCATTTTTACTCAGAATATATGCCAGAGATCCAAATCGAGTTTTTCATTAGCGTTTTTCACTAATTTATGCCAGAGATCCAAAACGAGTTTTTCATTAGCGTTTTCACTCAGAAGTTATGCCAGAGATCCAAAATGAGTTTTCATTAGCGTTTTCACTAAGAAGTTATTCCATAGATCCCACACTAGTTCTCCCTTAGGCGTTTTTCCTACCAGCGAATTCCTTGGCACCTGCATCTTCTTTAATGCCTACCAGTGAAATTCATGGTGTCTCTACGTAATCCTTGGTGATTGTTTCTTTAATTCAAAATTGTTAATAACTACCAATGAATTCACCTAGCTCTGCGCGATCCCTGGGATGATTGTTCCTTACTTCACGAATTCCCCTTTCACCTCAGTTGTTAGCGAATTCCCTTCGGCTAAATCTTTACTTCTTCAAGAAGTGTGTATAGTAGCATGGGACCCTTACGCCCTTTTAAATAAATATTATCTCCCTTTAGTTCCAATCTAAATTTTAGTTTAATAGATGAAACCCCTTGTTGTTCCATCAAGACTAGTTCTCCTTATTCTTAACTGGTTGGTGTTAGCATTGAAGCCCTGGCTTTGGTTAATAAGTTGGATCTCCCCCTTTTTCCCTTATATGAAATTTGTAAGTTGATTGATTCCTTTATTTTTACTGTAGGGTGTTTTAAATTTCTTATATGATTTACAATCCAACTTGAGACCTTATCGATATGTTTAAGCAAGATGATTTTTCTTAATTCCCTCAATGGTTATACAAGCGATTGAATTCTATTAAATTTATTTATTGACCTCCTTATGGCTCCTTGAATGGGTGTATTTGGGTAATGAAGTCTTAATGTGTTGCTTATTAAAATAAACCATTTTAAAAATATTTAGTTGTGTTATGTTAGGATGGTACATGTTACAGAAGCTTGATGTAATTGATAAATGAGGCTTGACATAAACGAACTTAACTTAGGAAAGGTTCTAAATATGGGCGCAATAGATCTCTACCTAGTACTGGACTCTTAGTTATGCTTGCATAGATTTTATAACTCCTTAAAGTTTTATACTCTTACTCTATGACACTTGTTTATGGATGAATGATGGATTAAATTAATGGTTTTTATGAATGATTTATAAGTGGATACCTAATGTAAAAGTGGTGATAAATTAATGGATTGTTTGAGAAGATGGTCTTCTTATGGGTTTTTGAATATACAATCTTAGCTTTTCCTTACATACTCTCAGATGACCTTCCTAGTTATGAAAAGGTATATTGGTATCTACGAGATTAAGTTGTATTTATGCTCTTGTTTTATTATTCATTATGAATGTCCTTTTTCTCATTTACACTCCTTGTTGCTTGACAATGGTAAGTATAGTAGAATGTCCAATTGCACCACTAAATAATGTTGATGTATGACTCGTTTAGTAATTAGATTTCTCTTACGTCATTAAATAAAGTTGATGTATAATTATTTTAAGTAGTTATATTACTCTTGTGCCATGTAATAATGTTTATGTATGACTGATAAGCTAGACTGGAGTTATGAGTTGTTATTGATTAAGGGATTTAGACACCTTCTTGTTCCTCATAACAATCACCATCCCTGAGACCTTAAGTGGTGAAAATAAATTGGATCAATCCTGGGATTGAGCATTGTTTATGTGTCTTGGAGGTCCTAACCATGCAGGATAAGTTGGGCAGGTAGTTCTTTATATGTTCAGTGACATGGTTGATCAGTTAATTGTATTGGCTTCATGAGCATGATGTGTTGAATCGCGTTGTTAATTGTGACTATGTGTTGATCATGTGTCGTTGATGATTATGTTAATGCGTTGAGTTGTGTCGTTAATAATTATGAAATGTGAGCATGTGATGTGATTAATTATGTTGTGATGTTAATTTCCTAATGAAATTTTTTTTTTTAACTTTTTTACATTGTTATTCATTGTTGTAACAGAGGGGCATTACATTTGGAGTAACTTCCTTTGTCTATATTGAATTGTCCATATTGAATTGTTGTAGGATTCATGTCATTTGTTGCAAGAAAATTGGTGCAACAAAACCTATGGTTAGAAGTAACGTCTTTTGTCTATGTCAAATTGTGTAAATGATTTTTAAAATATAAGTGTTTTTAATAACTATGTCATTTACCATTTCAATGTTATGATTAAATGATGCATTTATTCATTATTTTGTTTATTTGAATGATGGTGTATATGTTTAATCACTTATTTGCATATTTAAGTTAGTTGCAATGATGAATTTAATTATTAATGATATATGCATGAATGTGTGTTTAATTTTTTTTATATTTCCGCATTTAAATTGAAAAAAGTCAATTTCATCATAACATAGATCAGCCAAGAAATTAGACATGTCACAAACTCATATCACATTAAAAAAAATTATGATTGCAAGACGTGATATATATCGATGTAGTTATTATACTTGGTGGAAAATTCTTATATTTTAGTATAATATAATCAACCATACATATGTATCCACTATGTGTTGACAGCCAAGCCAATTAATATATTTTTGAATCGTAAAACGTATCAAATTTTACATTAATATATTTTTTATTAGTAAACATATCAAATTTTACATAAACTTTTATAGTGCAACAAGCTTTGAAATATGTCGTTTAAACAATTCTTTACGATGGGAAGCTCTTTGCGTTACTTTTCTAACTATTGGATACCACTCTTTTTTAGGTCATGTCAAGGCACGAGAAACTTTCTTTGAATTTTTTCTAATTTTCTTGTTTATATCATGGGTTTCACCTTTTAGATTTATTTAATAGTTTTTAATATTGTTGGTTGGTATGGTTATTATAAGGTATCAGATTTGGTTAGATATTAAAATATTTATGTGTTTTTTTAGTTAATTTTTATGATGATGATGGTTAACATTTAGTAAGAGATTATTTGGATTTGTTTTAAATGTTATTTTGGTGTTTGAAAAGCATTAAGAGAAGCACTCTAAGATCACTAAAGTTTAGATGACTTAAAAGGTTAGGAAGTTTGATATTGTGACAAATATTTTTAAATTGAGATTTAATTTGAGTATAAGTAGGAAATATAGGAGAAATGCTTCTCATCTTCAACCCTCTTGGAGAAAGTGGTTCTCATATTTAACCCTATTCTTGTCACAAACTCTCTTCTTTAATCTAGTCAAAACAAGAGATCGTTTTGATCTTTAAGATTAGGGTTAATGGTCTTCTTATAATATTTTAATTTTCTTTTGTGTTCTTATTTTTTTATCTCATCATAGATTTTCTTTAATTTTAACTTGTACAATATTTTTAATATTATAGTTATTCTACATAATAACTTTTTATTTTATTTCTCAATAATTTAGCCAAGACTTCGCATTATTATGTTATCCCAACCTAGACTTTTAGTGATTTTAACTAGACTCTAAAACAATTTTGAAAAACTTCTTATGATGACTTGTTTATCCTATTCTTGTACATTAAATATTTAATCATAATTATACTCTCAATATAAAAATAAAAAACAATAAAATAACATGTAAAATATTGGATTTTATATTTTTCTTTTCTTTTTGTCGATAATCATATTCATTTTCTATTTCGAAAAATGTGCAATAATCATATCATGTAATTGACAATGAATTTCATAAATAAATCTCATAAGAAGAGCTTTAGGTTCCTATTAGCTTCCTATTACATTATATTATTTTTTTATTTTTCTTTATCTCAACGGTAACATTCATTTTCTATTTCAAAAGATGTGCAATGCAATCATATCATGTGATTGACAACGAATTTCATAAATAAATTGCATAAGTAGAGCTTTAAGTTCCTAATGTATTTTTTTTACTATGGTTAAGATTCACTTTAATGTTATATGAGGAAATGGCTTAATTTATGTTAGAAGTTAGTAATTGCTTAAGTGTTTATTAACATATATGTAACGTTTTATATGAACAAGTTAGTAATTGCTTAAGTGTTTAATAACATATATGTAAAGTTTTGTATGAATAAGGTTGAAATCATAAATTTTTGTTTTAATCATTCGAATGGGTGGATATATGTGACATGGGTGGATATATGTGACACTTAGTAACTTTTTTATCTAATATTATGGTATGATAAGTTTTTTTTTTTAATTCTCAAACGCCCTATTAAGCATGAAGGATTAAACTAAGTCTGAGACGAATGAGACCGAGCATGAAATATGTCAACTCATTCATTTTTATTGTGATATATATCCTGTTCTCTCCATTTCTTGTACAGGAACGGATTTCAGGAAAATTATTTTGAACATTTCCCATATCAATGACTTTTTGAAATTTTATTGGTGATAATTATATAACATCAAATTATATAGAATTTGGTATGTTTTGAAGTTCATAATCATTTATAGAAACATTTTTTTATAAAATGTTTAAATCATGGTTAAATAACATAGGCAATGGCATGGTATAAATAAATTTCATTGGTTTGAACCAAGTTTTTAGGTTGACAAGAATATATGAAAAGATAGTTTTTTATTTTATTCAATGATTATTGATTTTTTTTCGTCTATACATAATGTACTTATATGATCATGTTATATAAGTGGAGACTATATATTTATTTATTTATTGGGGCATTGTTGATGTCAAAATTTACTATATTTTTTTTATTTTTATTTTTTTCCAGATAAAATTCCACATTATATTTATCATAATATAATCCTTTTAGAACAATTGTATCATCACTAGATTTGTGATACCATACATAACTAGACTTTTATAACATTCAATGTCTCATCACAATGCTACCCAACAAAAGAAAACCCTAGACATCTATCTCACTTGGGTCCTGAACGAAAAATTACAAAAGAGACTATAAAATATCAGCTATAACCCATAGCAAAAAAGTTCATGCACCAAAAACAAGTCACTGCAAAGTCTCCATACTAGTACTAGAAATTCAAGACCAAAACAAAAGGATACAAGATTACTACTTCGGGATAAAAATAGGACCCTCCTGTCCACCAGACCATTTGTTGTATGTGATATGACCCACTGGTGATTTTAAATCTATTTTTGACATACCATCAGCTATAGTATTATTTTCTCGATAGATATGAGAAAAAAAAAAATGAATTGAAAAAATGCAATAAGTCAATTATTCTATTTTTCCAGCTCTCTAGATTGGCCACCTATAAAATACCTTTACCATTAAGCCAATTTATAACAATCATAGAGTCCCCCATCAAATGCAGTTCTTGAATACCGAGGCTTTTTGCTAAAGTGAAGGTTGCCCATGCTCCCATAAGCTCCGCCTTTGAATTAGTACCTGAAATACAGTTTAAAGTCCAACGATATTCCAAGTTAGAATATTTAATTTGATAACTCCTCCTGCTCCACATCGATTTCCATTGAATTGTGAGGCCCCATCGAACCATGCTAGTACCTTGTCTTCAAGGAAAGTAATCGGTTGAGATCTTTTTGAAGAGGCCGCTGAAATGATTTGTTTCAAGACTACAGATCGTGTGGCAAGAAAAAAAATCTTTTTGTCGAGGGTAATCTTTCCTCAAAAGAAATGTTGTTCTTGTCCTTCCATATAAACCAGCAGATGAGTGTGGCTACCTCTTTGATCGATTTATTCTGAATAGACTAGTTATGTAAGCATTCTCTAAAAAAAACTCCATTCCATCCATTTTCTAATTTTAAACTTTGTTTAACTTCTTCCCAGATAGAAACAGTGAAAGGGAAACTAACAAATACATGTTGGCTTGACTCTTCATTTTTTCCACACGGACAACACATGCTAGGACCATAACAAGCCCTCCTCTGAAGGTTTTCCCAAGTAATAATCTTATTCTCTAACAATAGCCATTAAAAGAGTTTGATTTTTAATGGGCATCTCCATTTCGATAATTGAATTCTCCAACCTTTTGCCTTCCCCGGTCAGAATTTGTTTGATAGAGTATTTTAGACATTTTTAACTGAAATAAGACTAGTGTTATCAACTCCTATCCGCGTAAGTTCATCAGGATGTTCCTTTAGGACAATGCCAACACGCAGTAGTAGATTCTTGTAATTTTCCCACTCATAGCCTAGGTCCCCTTCCAGTTCGAGATCGTTGCTCATGACCCAATTTTTCCCCAACAAGCTTAAGGATGATGGTCAACTTGCTTGAAAAATAAAGAAGATATTCTTTATGTTTATTTCCCGAATCAGATCCTCCGATAACAATGAAGCTTCATTCAAACCACCAATACAATCTCTACCAATAATAATTGCTTTTTCAGAACCAGGATTCCAAGCTATTCTATCAAGGATAATTGGCAATGTGCTTAGAATATTTTTCCATGATTGTGATCCAAAGGGAGTAAAGCTCATATCCGACCTCAACCAAGAACTTACTGGGACATGAGGTAGATATTTCTCTTTGATAACCCTTTTCCAGATCCCGGGCTTCATTAAAGCACACCATAAAGTATTTGTAGCCAGAGCTCTATAAAATATAAAGATATTATGTAAGACCCATCCTCCAAGCCGCTTAGGCTTATCTATAATTTTCCAATTACGAAGATGATATCACTTCTTAGTTTTATTTCCAGCCCATAGATAATCATAACTCAGTCTACGTAACTTAGTTAACACCATTATAGAAATATGGGCAAGTGTCATCCAATAGACCGGTAAACTCTCAAGAACAACTTTTATAAGAATCAGACAACCTCCCAAACTGAGCCACTTATTACACCAATGGTTTATCCTCGTCTCAAACTTGTCAACTAACCACTGCCAATCCATGGTTTTATATCTTCCTAGTTTCATCAAATAACCCAAATATTTGAAACCATAGTTAAGATCTTTAACAGAATAACCGATAACATCTACAATTCTTTGAAAGGAACCAGGGTTGACACCCGCATGCAAAACAGTGTATTTTTGGTAATTTATGATCAAACCTGATGCTCGACAAAAAAATTGAAGTATACTTTGAATTTTCTCCCACTATGCTAAATAAGCTTTTGTCATAATAAGAATGTCGTCCAAAAAATGTAAATGGAGGGTCCTAATCATACTAGATACTTTAATCAATGTTATCTGACCCCTTGATTTAGCTTTCTTTAAAGACAGACTAAGCCCCTCCACTACTAAGATAAATAGTAAAGGAGATAGCAGCCATCCATGTCTCAAACCCTTGCTACTCTTAAAGAAATTAGTTGCCTCTCCATTTATTAATGTAGCATAAGTAGTGGAAACTACACAAAACATGATCCAATTCGTAGTCTTAAACCCAAAACCACTTTGATGAAGTACCATCCTTAAAAAATCCCAGATAGTACAGTTGTAAGCCTTCCTCAAATCAATTTTAAGGATTAATGCTTTCATCTTCCTTGCTCTAATGCTGTGAAGACATTCCTGAGCGGTTCCTAATAGCATTAAAAATTTGTCGACCCTTGAGGAAACCAAGCTATTTTTCTGAAAGTACTCTAGATAGAATAGGTTGAAGTCTTTTAGAAATGATTTTTGAAATGATTTTGTAACATAGGTTACACGGAGAGATTGGCCTGAAATCATTAAATAATGTAGGTTTATTGACTTTTGGAATCAATGCCACAAAAGTGAAGTTGATCGAAGGTATGATCTCCCCTTTCAACCTCGTTTCTTCGACCATATCCACCAAGTCTTAACCAACAAGCTCGAAAAAGGAATGGTAGAATTCGACAGTCCAACCGTCTAGTCCAAGACTTTTGTCTCTGGCAGAAACTTTACTAACTTCAAATACTTCATCCTTTATAACTCCTTTTTTTAAATCCCGAACCTCCAATTCAGTTACAAAAGTAGGAAATAATCTAACTGATTCCAGTCGTTACTCCATGAAAGACTGATCAATATCATTGTAAAAAGAAATGAAATGTCTGACTGCTTCCTCTTTTATAGCTTGTTGACCAGAGTGAACATTTCCTTTCTCATCGTTGATTT